>CABFPE010001305.1:1341-50096 GCA_900660155.1 Hofstenia miamia | reverse complement strand
TCCAGATGTTCGAATTGACGATGGCGGAGAGAAAGGTGAGCCAACACTCGGCAGCGGCAAGATTTCCGCTATATTTGACAGGAGCAGCAGCGCAACACTATCTGCTACTAGATCCCGAAACAAAAACAGATTATACACTATTAATCGGCGATTTTATAGAATACTATGGAAACGAAAGCTTTAAGAACCAATACCGGATAATCCTAAACGGAACGAAGATGAAAAAAACAGACGATATCCGTAATTATATACAACAAGTGGAAAGGCTAGTAACACTCAGTTCAAGGGAGAACCAATATTCGAAGTACGATCTCTTTTCGCACATCTGCAAGGGAATGCCGGATAACATAAGAGCACAGTTCGAAATTAAGTGCGATGTAGATGATAAATTGGAAAGAATGATTAGGAAAGCAGTAGATATACAAGCGACAATTGAAAACAATGCTAGGATAAACGAGAAGGCAGCCTGGCATAGGGAAGCGCCGAGCTGGAGGAACAACCTCAAGCCGAAGAATACGACTAAAACATATGAAGCTGACAAACAAGAGAAGACCATAAAAATAAAGACTAGAGACGGAAAAACGAAGAAGGTTCGTGAGAAAGACATCAAATGTTACAACTGCGGAAAAAAGGGGCACAGGAAAGATGAGTGCCACAAGCAGATAAACATGATCGGAGAAGAACAGGGGTACTTCGAAGAGGAAGATCTGATAGAATCGGAAGGAGAAATAAATGAAGAACCCCAAACGGAAGAGGAATCGGAAAACTAAGTGGAGCGCCGACTCCTGAAAACCGCGCAGCAGTAATGATCATGGCGAATATGGACACAGTAAACACAATGACAATATCAGTTAACGGGATTATGATAAAAGCGACTATTGATACGGGAGCGGCAACTTCGATAATCACAGATGACTGCGCAACTAAGTTAGGATTTCTCAGAGAAGACCTCACCAAGTGTAACAAGAGGCTTATCAATGCATCTGGCGAATATATCGATACTAAAGGAGTATTGGAAGCGGTGCAGTTAAGAGTGGCCAACACCACGTTTGAGCAATCACTAGTGGTAGTAGACACACATAACAACATGCTACCATACGAGATCATTCTGGGAGATGACTTCCTTGTTAAAAACAAATGTGTTATCAACTACGCAGACAGAACGATAAAAGTCAAAGAGGAAGAAATCGAGATTGAAGAAGAACAGGGCGGAGAGAGAAAGATAACGTTTGAACTACAGGAAGACATACATCTGCAACCGCACCAATGGAGAATGTACGAGATTGAAACGGAGGAGGCGATCACAGCTGACGTGATGATTTATGAAAATAAAGGAATAAACACTAAAAGAGTGTCAATGCCGTCAAGCATATGCGCAGTAAAAAACGGAAAAGGCAAGATCCCAATTCTTTAGCCAAAAATTACGAACAAGCAAAGAGAACTACGGATCCACCAAAGTAGAGATGCTAGCACTAGTTGAAAGCATCAGGAAATTCAGACACTTCTTGATTGGAAAAGAGTTCCGAGTACGCACCGACAACAGCGGCCTCGCGTGGTTAAAGAAATTCTCAGGAGACAAATCAGGCATTGTATCTCGATGGATAGAATATCTAAACGAATTTACATTTACAATAGAACATCGGAAGGGTACCCTACACAGCAATGCAGACTTCTGGACATCATTACCAGAATATCAGAGGGACGCAGAAAAGATAGATGGAGAGAAGCAGCAATTTCAGTTCCTACCACACAATCAATACGACGAACTGCCAGAAATCAATGTAGATAAGAAGGGCCAGACGGTGTTACCTATTATAATAAAAGAAGAAATCTCTGAGAAGGAAATCATAGAAAAACAACAGGACGATGTGATTCTTAATGAGATACTAAGGAAGCTAAAAGAACCCCAGACGACTCTGTCAAAACTAACAGCGAGTTACTTCGAACGTTATAAATGGAAAACAAACCAAAATGGGTTACTGTACATTGAGGGACAAAACAATCGAATCGCAATCCCAGAATACTTTAAAAGAGACCTAATAAGGCGGATACACGAAAAAGGTCACTTAGGCATAATACAAACGGAGAAAACATTTAACGGACGATTTATTACAACGGCAGTCAGAAAGGTGATTGAAGACATCATCAATAAATGCACCACGTGTCTGCTGCACAATAGCCAACGATTCCCAATACAGAGAGCACCTCTAGAGAAGATAATCGCCACACAACCGAATGAAATAGTCCACATCGACCTGGAGCAACTCTCGAAAGACAGTGAAGGATACCAATTCCTATTGGTGATGGTGGATAACTTCACAAAATACGCAAGGATGGTCCCAATGAAGAACACAACCGCAGAAACTACAGCCGAAATAGTAATGAAGGAATGGATATTGCGCCTCGGACCAATGGAAACGATCATATCAGATAAAGGACCACAATTTGAGAGTGGTCTATTCCAAGAAATGGTAAAAATGCTGGAAATAGTGAGCGAGAGAACCACAGCATACCACCCACAGGCGAATGGCGCAGTGGAGAGACTAAACAGAACTCTGATAAAACTAATAAGAGTAACAACAACAAGGATCGGTGGAAATAAATGGAGGGAAGTGATCGAAATGATAGAATATTTTTATAATACGTCGGTACATTCGACAACGGGAATCACCCCATTCAAAGCGATGTTTGGTCGAGAAGCAGCAACACCTTTATCAATGCAATACGCCGACTACAATAAGACTTTAAACAATGATTATGTAAATCAATTACGCAAGCAAATCGCAGCAATCCACGAAACAATATGCCACAACACGAAGAAGTCAGCAGTGAGACAGCAGCAAAACTATAATAAAAAAATCTACGGACACGCGCACAAAGTAGGCGACAAAGTCTACGCATTTGCACCAATGAAACTAACTGATACGAATCAGGTCCGAAAACTAAAAACAGTTTGGTCTGGACCACACACAATAACGCAGGAACTGCCTAATAATGAGTACATGCTAGATAACGGTAGATTATTGCACTTTCAAAACTTAAAACGAGCAACGGTAGACATCGAAGAAACGAAGATAGATGAAAGTGCTGAGTTCAAACTAAGCCGAATAAACGGCAAAGAGGTTATGTACGATATGTGTGATTTAGATAGCCTACCAGAGGAAGAATTCGAGGAAGAATTCACAGCGGACATAAGAGATGAACAATTGGAGAGGAGAGTGCAACCCCAGAGGGCTGCAAGAAATAGAACTATATATAACCCTGAAATATGGGATATAGATATAATAACTGCATTTAGGAAATTAGAGAAGGATGCATCAACCTCTCAAGAAGCGGGTGAAGCGCAACAAACCAACCGAAGGAGTCCCGACCACCAACACGAGGAGGCGAGTGCGGAGAAGTTCTCAAACCGGATGTCGATTCGAGGGCAGAAGGGACGAGAACAACGAGAGGGTAAATAAACGACGTAGAGTTAAGAGGCGTCTCAGTAGTACTCAAGGCCGATTCGAGGGCAGAGATACGAATGAACGATTGGCCTCTTCTCAGCTTAACTTTCCTTCCGGGGGATCAGTTCGCCGATTCAAGGGCGATGACACAACCGGAGTTCCAGAGGAAGGTGTGAGTGGTGGAAGAACCGAGGAGATTCGGAAGCGATTCAAGGCTGAAGGTATCTCCACCGGAACCACGGCTGGACAAGTATCGCGGGTCGTAACTGATCGTCGATTCAAGGGCGATTCAGTTGACACCAGCGGTACAAGCTCACAACCTATGGATTGTGAGCCGAGCACCAGCAGATTGCCTTTACGGATGAGGCAAATAGAAATCTCCTCGGAGACAACATCAGAGCGGACAATAAGATCTAAGGAGCGCGAGAAACGAATGTCAAAAATCGACGGAGAAACGTTGCACCCCTATTTTATGGCAACCACAAAAATGCGGCACAATGCGTTCGAGAAACTGTCTCCAGAAACAAAGACATTAATTAGAAAAACGGCCAAAATGGAAGGGAGCATACTGCCAATTTTGCTAGACGCGGACAATCGCCCAAAAGTTAATGTGTTGATCAGCTACCCCCAGGAACTAAATGAAACCATCGATAGGCCGTATATGCGGAGCACAACGCACATGACGTTCAATGAAAATTTTACATTAGAGACAGTGCAAGCGCTCATGGCTTATAAAGAAAACATAGCAAGAATCCCAGAGATAAATCTGGATGAGGAAAACTTAACAATCATACACGTGCTGAGAGAAAAAGAGTACAACAAAAATTTACAGAAACAAATCGATCAAACAGTCCGGATGGCAAAGGTACAGCGAACAAGAATAGTTGTTATAGCAATGAAGGAAAACCTTGAAGAATTACCAAGCTTTCTAAAAGACATGGTACTAACAGCGGAAGGTTTCTTCCCATGGCAGAAGAAGGAATTCACAATATCTGAAATAATTCGTTTCGACCTACAAATTGATTATTGGGCAAGTATATATGGTATAATGATAGACCACAGTATAGCCATAGATCTTTTCCAACAGACAAAAACAGCGGAAATGCTAAAACTGAATGAAGGACTGGAGAAGGCCATGACACTATTCATCAAATGTAGCATGACACAACGCCAAGAACACTTAGAAGAAATTAAGAAAGTATGGGCAAACATGAAATTACAAAAGAAAATAGATGAGGCATGGCCCGAAATAAAAATAGAGGCACCAGCACGTAAATATCATAAAACAGTAGAGATGGTACTGGCAGAGATCAACAGAGCTTACGAATTGAATACGAAAAAAGACTTTCGAAATCTGATACTAGAAGAAAAGAACGCGCCGGAGATCAGATATAGAACGTCCGCATGGCTGTTAGCAATATGGCTCACAGAAGACAAGGACCTCAAGTTACCCGTAACAAGAAGCCAAAGGGTGAAACTGACAAAAGTTAAAAAGTTTGAAATCGCGTTATCACCGATAAACACACAAACAAAAAATTGGTTATTAAAAGGACACATTGAAAAAGCTGAATCGCCTAATAAAAGTGAAAAACCAATGCAAACGATGGAGAAGATCATAAGCAGGCTGATAACGAAACATCACCCAACGGGAAGGATATCAATTGTAGAGCTGGCAAACATTACGGGAATATGCCCAAGCGAAATACAGATCTTCGAAGAGCCGATGCGAAAATATATGTGGGGTGCAACCTCGGAAACACGATTAAAACAACTCCCTAATCAACCTTGGATAACAACAAGAAAAATAATCAAACGTAAATTAAGTGACACAAAGGAGACAACACAACTAATCAAAGATAAAAACGTACAAAGAGCGATAGATGAAGATATGAGACGTTACGTAAAAGATAGTCCAAGATGCACGTTCACAAAAATAATTAAGAGAGCCGAGATGCTGAAGAAAGGAGGCATAACGACACCAGTCGAGATATGCGAAATGGCGACAAAGTCACAGCAAGAGATTATTAGGGAAGAGCAACTTCTAACCTCAACGCAACTACTGCTATCCCCACAAACGCAGACAGTAATCGATCGGATAAATATTGAAAAGTGGGGTGATACAAGTCAGGATAGTACGATAGAATGGATTGACACCGATGACGAAAGATTCTTAGTAGAGATAAAAGTCACGAAAGAAAGAAGAGAAATAACAGAACGAAACTATCAAAGAATACGAGAACAACAAACGGTTGCAACGATGAAGCTCATGTTTACAGAAGCATTCACACGCACGGAGTTAGAAGAATTACTGAAACCTTTTAATCAAATCGCACTGGACGTCGAATGCATAACATCAAGAATCGAAATACATGAACGCATAAGATTGAAACTTAGCAAAAGGGGACTAACGCAATCATTTTGGGAGACAATCCCAGAAGCGAAAATGAACTACCCCGCCACTATCGGTTTGGCGACAGCGTCAAACACAACTGGTACATATGAAGAAATAGAGCGATTAGTCGATACGAAAATCCTATTGTGCACGCCGCCTAAAACAATATCTATACCCATGGTACTACCAAGATGGCGATTACCGAAAGAGGTCCGGCCAGCAAAAACGTATCTGCATGAATACAAATCTTATGTAAATTCTCGCAGCAAAGCAATAGAAATGATAAAACGAGAGGATTATAAGAAGACAAAGAAAATATTATTAGACAATGATAACAAAGAGCGCGTCTACATTGAGGGAAACATAACCCCAGATCAACTTTATACGGAAGGAGAAGCGATACATAGTCAACTCCAAGAGCTGAGGAGAGAGATCGAACTGCGACAACCGCGAGCAGTCATATTGTTTTCAGGAGTAAATGATATTGTATGGACTGATTTATGGGAGCAGAACTATCGTTATTACGACGTAACAAAACGTGTGGAAATCGTGACCATGATGCGGATTGGAAAGAACGATCCTGGCGACATTTCGGAACAGGAAGTAATAGAAAATATTAGCTTTTTCTACAAGGACGTGGCAAACACGCGCAGCCTACGAAAAGTTTTTACATTTTTCTACCCAAATACGCAGATGCGAGCAGATCTAGCACACACGTGTAAGGCAGACGCCCAGATGACACTTTTAATAGCATTAAAAGGCATCAGTTTATATAAGAAATATTTTGAAATTTTCTCTCAGAAAATGAATGAGTTGCGACAACTTACACCAATAGCGGAAAACATCAGAGAGTCGAGGTTCTTAAAGTACGCAAACACTGTCACAACAGAACGCGAGGCAGTATTAAAATTGTCTAAGCAAGCAGAATATGCCATGATAACCTGGGAAGAAGCCGAGGCGGAATCACTTATACGAAGAGCGGATACTCTCGTGCATGGGGAGCGACCTGTGCTGTCCATAACGCAAGCTGAGGAGGGCGTGTAGCATCATCCAAAAAGGCAACTAAAGCTGAATAACGTCGAATGATTATTAATTGAAATTAATTGTAAAAATTTAGTTAATTGAACTTTAGTTATTTTTGTAAAATGCAACTAAGATTTAATATTGGTCAAAATAAGAAACTTGTTAGCCGATCAAGAGATAATTGACAAATTAAATTGAGCAAACTAAAGCTTACGTATGAACAGCCATATTGGCAGACGAATCATTTGAATTTTAAAATCGGCAGGTACTTTTTGTAGAAATTTTATAAATAGCTTTGATTCAACCATTATTTTGATGAACAATAAATTCTTCGGAGTTTATTTAACTTTCATTTCTACTTTATCTGGTTTGATTATTTAGTTAAATGTACAGCTAGGCGAGTTGTGTTTAGTAGTGGCTGGAGTCCATCACGGGATCGATTCTCAGGGTCCTTGTGCCAGTCACGAAACCGCACTTAAGTTACGGTTAGGAGTTTTTCGATTCTCGCCTAGTCTGACTATCGATCATTACATGTAATAAATAATCAATGCTTGAAACGACTGGAAGGTCGACACCTAGGGATATTTATATATTATTAAATGTAGGAGACTCGACGATAATTGACCTGATAAATGACTTTGCATGTAGTACTAATAAATGTAGGTGTAAGAAACTGCAGTACAGTTATTTAAATAATTAAGCCGATACTTTTTTATGATAATGGCTAACTTTATTATCATTATGCAGTTAGTGTCAACGCCCGGTTGCTTTATTAAATCAAAACAACAAACACTCTACAAACATTGAGTTTAAGTCAGTTACAACTTTACTTGAGTGCACGCACTAAGCTAACGTAGGGTACACATAACTAATCCCAGTTGAGCTGAGGTGGTGTCGTGGACTCAACCATCGTTGTGGGAGAAGAGGAGCTGTGTTGTGGAGATCGGCTTTGGGCAGTGGCCCACAGAAGAACTAAAGAGGAACCATCTTACCAATTCGTCACCTAAACAGTGATAGTTAATACTTTATTTGATTAACATAACTAGTTAATAATAAAGGATAGTTTGATAGTTCAACAATTGGGTAACACCTCACCTGCGAATTACTTGGCACTCATTAGTAGTAATAAGACACGGCGTAATAAGCTAGGTGGAGGATGTTACAACAGTTTTTGTGAGTCAGCACTCTAGTTAGTTTTCTGACTCTTTGTTGGTAACAGATGTTTCATTCAATTTTTTTTGTTGATCAGATCCTTGTCTTTGTAATAGGGCTCCTCTTCTCTGATTACATTTGTTTGTTTGGTACAATCAGGTTTTTTATGAACTTTTGTACTCAGCTATAGCATTTCACATCTTTTTCTCTTACTTTCTTTGCTTTCCCATCTTTTCCTTTAATCTTAATGATTTTTTCAGGTTTATTTCCACTTTATGCTTTGCTTGGGGGTTATGGGCCTCTCCATATTGTTGCCTCCCTGTGCCATGCAGGTTTCTCATAAATCTGTGCATTGTTTTTTATTGTTGCTTGGATGTCCACTGTTTTTCAGATAATCTTTTCTAATTTATCATCCACATTGCATTTGATTTCAAATTGCGTCCTGATGCTCTCTTGCATTTCTTTACAAATATGTGAAAACAGATCATATATCAAGTATATATTTTTTCTTGAACTTAACATCACCAATCATTTGACCTGTTCAATGTAATTTCATATGTAGTCACTCTTCCACATTTTTGTAGTGTTCAAGATGATTTGATATAGTTTCTTTTTGTGTCTATCTAAAAGCAAATATAAGATATAATGGGAGTCTTGCTGCTGCTGCTTCCTGGCTTACTTTTCTTTTCTGCCATTGTGATTTCAAACATCTGCAACCACTCAAGGAATGTTGGATTGTATCCATCCACCTTTCCATTGAATTTTGGTAGTGTTGCTTTGAATGGTATGGTATCACTGGTTCTATTTGACATTATCATCAAAATTTCATATCTTGGTCTATTATGATTTTTATTGTTCCTTCACCTTGTAGTAGGGTGGTCACTGCCCTCATAATTTAATTTATGAATTTCTGCTTGTCCTCATCCATTTCTTTGTTGAGTTCATCATAGCTTGCTCTTTTGTTTGTCATCACTGGTGGTGCATGTAGCTTGTGTTCTTTTGAACTTCAAAACTTCATTTCATGGGTCTGTATGTTTCCCAAATTTTCTCCTCCATTTAATTGTATTAACCTCAGTTTGTCTCTCAGCTGTTCAAGCTCTTCTGATTGTATGTTGTTGTCTTGTATCAGCTGTCTGTTCTCTCTTTCCAATTGCTGATTTCACGTCAGAGTAGTTTGTTTTGCCCTTCTAATCTTATTTCCATGTCTGCTTTAATTTTGTATGCTTTCACTCTGCTGCTTCATCTGTTGAACTTCTCCATTAATTGTTCTATTTCATTTCTTAGAAGTGTTTCCATCTTCCAGCTTTTTCTTTGCATTTCACACATTTCCCAGAGGCTCATCTCAGGGGGCAACTGTAATAGTTGCAACTCTGTGGCGGGAGATGAATCTGCATCTCCTGAGTATGATGATGTTTGTGTAGCTCTAGTGGTAACCATTCTTGGTGCTGTTTTCTTAGGGCTGCCTCTTTTTCCTTTTGTCATTTTTCAATCTGGTTTGTATTGGCTCTCTTTCTTGGTTACAATTCTAGGTTCTTGTTATCATGCATTATGTTAGGTGTGGTTAAGTCTCTCAACTGACTACCAATTTCTGTTGTGATTATCACAGTTGCTCAAATTTACACTTTTACTTGTAAGTAATGTCTGAATATCAGAGTTGCTTTACTGAATGTTTCTTAGGTACCTCTGTTGGAGGTAGAAGAAATTCTTTGTGTTCTGAGAAGAAACAACTATCTTAACTCAGATACACAAAAAAAAAATTTCCAAATCTGACTTGTCACTAGCTGCATAGTTAATATACATTTAGCCATTAAAAAAATGTATTGGTTTTATTAAACTAGATAAATATAGAGCAGCTACCTCTCCTACAATTAATAACTACTACATGCTCAGTCACATTACCAGCCAAATTATAGTCATTAATTTGGATCTGAAACAATAAAAACATAAATTCCTACATTTTGCTTACTAGCCTTATTTTGAGTTTGTTTATTTTTAATACATGTAGACGTCAGATAAACAAGAACAAAAATTCCAACACCAAACCTAAGTGCACTTTCATGGCTTGGTGCAAAGAACCTTGAATATATCCTATGATGGATCCAAACCACTACTAAACACAATTTTTTTAGCTTGACATTGTAAATAAATAATCAAACCATTATAAGAAATAAGTAGAAAAATTCCAAAGAAATTTCTTTATCAATTTTTACAACTAAATTTAATCTGTTTATAGGAAAAAGTACCTGTTGATTTCAAAATTTGAATGTATTGGAATGGAAGTGACTTTGCCCCCTACATTTAGTCAAGATTGATAGTATCAACAAATACTAATTCATAATAAATGTCTATTTCTTTAAAACTTTAAAACTGTCTCATTGGTAACTTTATAGTAAAAAATTTTAATCTAGAAAAGGAATTAATAAATAACCTATATTTGGCTACCTAGCCTTTTATCAAGTTTATTATTAAATACATGTTTGAATGCAATCAGTAATGAGCAAAATGGGTAATCAGAAAACTGCTAGTTGTACACCTAACTTAAGTGCATTTTGTGAATCAGGGGCAAAGAACCTAGAATCATTCCAGTCATGTTATGCTGACCACTACTCAACACTAAGCATTTAGATTGGCATTGTTAATAATTGAGCAAACCAGATATGAAATTAAAGTAAGATATCCAAAGAAAATACTTCAACAATGTTCCAGTGTTGTAATCCTATTTATATTTAAATCAAATTTAGTACTTCTTGATTTGAAATTTAAATTAACTACACAGTTCTACCTAATGTAACATCCTCTACCAGGCAATGGCATCTGGTTTCTTTGTTATACAATTATAATTAGAACAATGTACTTGTGGTTAGGGATGTAGTAATTTTCTTACTGCTTTACTTCCACATTATTAACTCACTTAAGGTTAATTAACAGGCAATTATAATGAACATTATTTAGGTGAACTAGCTCCACAGCATCGTTTGCAATTGTTGGTAACTTGGCATCTGTCCAAAGCCAATGTCCACATCAAGTGTCACATACTCTTCTATTATTCAGTTGGTTTAGTTCCACTTCTCAGCCCATCAATGTGTACCCTATCCTAGCTTGGTGGATGCTCAAGACAAGACACAATTTGATTTAGACTCTATTTGTTAAGTGTACAATGTAACTGCAACCTGACTTATTACTAGCTGTGTAATTATTATTATATTTAATCATTACTGAAAATTGTAGTGATATCTGCAACCACACAGATTAAACTGCCTCATTGATCTAAATTAAAAGCAAAAGTAATTAACCTCGCCAGTCATTTCCTAAAAATCATTTACTCATTTATTATTTCTTGTGTTAGATTTTATTAGTGAATTTGTATTTATTTTATTTTACTTCTGACGTCATCCCCTTACAAGGTAATATTGAGTATAGGGACGCACCAAAGTATGGGAGCCATATTGTAATAAGTCAGCTTTTGAATTACTAAACGAAATTAAATTAATTTTATTACATATATTTAAATATTACTTTTCCTTGGTAATAGCATATTGTCATTTTTAATAATAATAAGCAATTGCGCTAAAAAACAAGCTGTTTTTGAGTTTGATTGATAATTGAAATTATATCGAAGCTCGATTGCATTTATATTAAGTTTCTGTATCTAATTCTATCAGATCAGAACAGCAACTCAAACCTTTTGCATCAACCAGTTAGTTACTTTTACTTTATTTGTCATTTGAAATAGTTTAATGACCATTGCCTAAAAAGTTAAAGGAGTGGTGGTGCAGACTTAAAGATCTACTTTACAGTACGTAATGCCAAATTAAGATATAAAACAGTAGATAAATAAATATGTTCTTACAAAGAGGAAAAAGAAGAGAAGCTGAAGCTGATGGTGATATGAGAAACAAAAGGGATTAAATGATATTGTTAATAAATGTTTACGACTTATAGTTCATAAAATGGTTGTAAGGCAAATAGAGTTGGCCAGGAACCCTAAGTGCGTTTGAGTTCATAATAAGCAGCTGTGTGGGAGTAACTTTTAGACCTTACGTCTTCTCTGAAATGGTGTTTGGAGTCCACCAAGAGTCAACAGAGAGCAAGACGTTACAAAATGTTGGCTTTAATAAACTAATCAAATATATAGAAGCTTCTTATCCTACATATAATAATCAATACATGCTCAGTTACATTATCAGTCACATTATCATCATCAATTTTGATCAAAAATAATATAATACAAATTTTATATTTGTCTTACTAGGTTTATTCAAGGCTTGGTATTATTAATACATGTATTAAAATGATTGGTAGTCAGCTAAACAAGAATAAAACCCCAAATGCTACCCAAATGCACTTTTATGGCTTGGCGCAAAGAACGTTGAATCTTTCCTATGATGGATCCAAACCACTACTAAACAAAACTTGTTTAGCTTGGCATTGTTAATAAATAATCAAACCATAATAAGAAATAAATAAAAGAATTCTGAAGAAATGACTTTATCAGTTGTTACAACTAATGTAGAGTCACTCAGGGGAATTTCTTGATTAGTATCTTGTTATTTTATATTTGTAATGACGTCATCATTGACATAAATTCTTATTTTAGTCTTAGTTTGTGAAGACAAGTTAATGTCTCCTCAAAATGGTGCTACATGTATTGCTCAAATTTAATTTGGGAAGGAATTCATGATGTGATTATCATAGGTTTTTTTTAGTTGTAAACAAAGACAGGTATTAATTCATATTGTATAAATTGAGAAACCATGTTGAGAATGGTTAATAGATTTTATCTATCTTCAACTACACTACTGTTACCATTTATTTTTGTTTAATTACTTTTTTGATATGCAAATAACTGCATAAGTAAAGGCAACAATTTGGGAGTACTTTACCTGAGTATTGGCTCAACATGTAGCATCTAGAGACATCATCTATCCCAAATTGTGGACGTCTTAGGTTATGTATATGGCTATGTATATGGAAATAATTAACCTTCCATTCTATTGCAACAAGTGCATGCACCATAAATGATACACTTTGATGATAACATACCTATTGTTAGCATGAATGCATGATAATTACATGCTAATATTTAGTGAGATGAGCAACAATAATGCAAATGAGATATTTATATTTGTAGCTGAGATAGATAATAAAACGTGAGACAATTATGGTAGAACTGTTCAGGCATTCTAAGCACTTTTCTTTATAGATATTGCTTTCGCTGGAACCTTATGAATTGGTCATCTTGGATGAATTACCAATGTTAGTTCTAATAAATTCTCTATGCTAATTTACTGGAACTGGGCTGTTATAATAAGTTCACTACTACAACCTTTTGCCATGACAAATAGTTCTATAGTGTAATTAAAGTAGAGACCACGATTCTACACTAAATTTAATCTATTTATAGCTAACTTGAAAAAGTACCTGTTGATTTCAAAATTTGAATCTATTGTCTGCCTATATGGCTAAAAATAATGGAAGTGACTTTGCCCCCTACATTTAGTCAAGACAGATGGTATCAACAAATACTAGTTCATAATCAATTTCACTGATACTTCTTGATTGCAATATACAAACTAATTGAATATGCTAATAAATTTCATAGAATGTTCTTAAGCACATTCAAATTTTTTATTTGCTTTTCTTTCTTAGCAGCTTTAATTATTTGGAAGATGCTACACTAGTTGGCTCAAAATAATGAGAAGCGATTTCGCCCTCAGTTGTTTTGTCAAAATCAATTAATCAACAAGCACTTTGCTTTTTTAATTTTGTATTTTGATTTTACAAATTTTAATGAGCACAATTCATCATTTAATTGTTTCTCTATTTTTTAATCTTTTTCTTCTTTCTTCTTTATTCTATCTTCATTTCAGCAGATTATCTGATGGATTATGCAATATAAATATAATGATAATATATGTTAAAATTTTTTGCTATTTTGCTATGTATTTCATTTATATTATGATATTTTCTAAGGTATATTCTCAGATGAAAGTACTATTGTATTCAATTATCAAAGGCCTACCCAGTATTAGGTTTTGGGGATGTTATTGTAGAATCATGTCAATCCACTGTTAGTGTGTCACTTGTAGAAAAACTATTACTTTTCTTAGTTAAACTATTATGCGGAGTTGGCACTTTTCCAATTATCTCCTTTACAATAAGTGTTCGGTTTGTTAACTTAAATTAATATGTAGGAGCCCTTTTAGCTACTTAGCTAACTCCAACTTACTTAGATAAAACAGAGATAATGGAAAACAGGATCGACACTCGAAGGTAGACATGCATATCCAGGAACACATATACCAGCTGCATCTTACAAATGGAGCCGCTATTGTGAGGTAGAAACCAATGAAGGAACTGTTGTGTGAATAGCGAACTCAGTGTGATGGGATTTGCAACTACTTAAGAATTTAGTGCATTGATTGTTTTTGTTATTATGAATTTGTGTAAGAAAAAAAGTAATGCAACCTGGATGCTTGACTAGCTTATTATGAAGCCTTACATGTAATAACCCTACATATATAGAAATAAATAATAGCCCTTGATACATGTAAACAATCAATGCCGCCTGCAGAAAAATATAAACAGAAGTCGGCCAGAGGTCTACCATACGAAACAATGAGCAACTTGCTGTGACTATTAAATAAGCTATATGTAATAGAATATAAAGATACAATCTAAATAACCATCTAAATGTAAATACTATTAAATCACCAATCATCATGTAATGTAATAAATAACTGAAGTTCATCAATGAGAGAGTTAACATGTAAAACCTAATAGCTGCAATCATAATAACAGGCAAGCAATGATGAGTAGGAAAGCTATAATGATAAAAAACTCCTACACCTATCTGTAACCTGAGAGCACACAAGGTAACTACAGCTGTCGCCCTCCCCACTGTGGAATAGCTATAAGGAGGCTGCTCCAGCATACCTTTAACTGGATGTGGGAACCACCATACAATTACCCTAGCTCGTAAACGTTTAGCTTTCCATCAGAATATAAAATAACCTGACCAGAGAAAATAAATCCAACATAGATTTGCTCATCATTAATTACATCACTTCAAGTATATTTATAGCACTTGGTAATAAACAACTAAATACTCGACTAGTACCTGTTAATCATTCTTGTTTACAGTTTTTCCCTCATTTAATATTTCTGCTATGACTACGCAACGTCAGTATTAATTCAACTATGCTGTTTGACCATCTGTCATTTTGTCAAAATACTTTCGAGCATAATTTTAAATATAATTGCACAAAATGTTTACAAAATGAAATAATCAATCCTATCATGCTTTTACATTTTAATCATTATAATCATTATAAATATTTTTAGTCTTTGTTTCATTCATCCTTTCCTCTCATCTTGACCACACATGATAGTTTTGATGGATTATGTCACACTCCCCCTCCAGCATAACTAATTAAGGGTGACCACTTGTTCTCTGTGTACCATTTCTGCTGCCTTCTTGATTATCTCATTTGCTTCTTTCATCTCCCAGCTAGTCTTTTCATGTGACTCTTCCTTAGTGATTTTAACACAATGTCTTTCTCTGTAGTTAACATCTTTTTGTGTCTTAAAAACGACGGGTTCCTCCGAGATTTCGCTATTGTGCACATGCTGCGTAGCTCGTTCAATTTCTCATTGAATATTTCATAATGTTTCCTGTAGAGTTTCATTCCTTTTATCACTATCATTAGCGTCATAATTTCATCAATTCTACTTGTATGTGCTAGATCTGGGTGAATTGTAGTGTTTGGATAGAAGAATTTGTATGTTGATCTTAACAATTTCGATATTGATGCTTCGTCATAGAATGCACTTATATTTTCTAAAACCTCTTCTTCACTGATGTTTTCTGGTTCATTTTTCCCCAGTCTTACCATGGTAATGATTTCCACTCTTCACATTATGTCATAATACCAATATTGTGAGCTCCAGAGTTCTCCCCATACGATGTCATTGATTCCTGAGAACAATATTAATGTTTCTGTGGATCTTTTTTCAATTTCGTTGTGGACTTTCTTAATCTGCTTACATATTGGTTCTCCTTCCACTGCAATTTGATTTTGAGGTTCCAGTAGTTCATCAATTTCTTGTCTTGTAAACACTTCAGTGCACAGTACTTTAATTAATGATTTGGTCTCATGTTCATAAACCTCGCTGAATATTCTCTGTACTATGTTGTTTTCCGTTCTCTTCAGACCGTAATTTCTACCAATAACCTCTCATCATCAGTATCGAAACCATGAGAGCTCACTGGGTTCTTGTTTGCCACATTTTTCTAAGTTAACTTTATCAATCATTTCTTGGGTGTTTGGTGTCAGAGCAGTATCAGTAGATTGCAACAGCTTTTCTTCCATTAGCATCTCCTCCTTTCTTTTGCTCACCATTTTGATGATTTCAATAGGACAATTTTTTCCTTCTTTTCGCATTGTCTCAGATCTCTTAATAATTTTGGTGTATGCAAACTGGGGATAGTTCTTCAAATATTTTCTTATTTCTTTTGTGATCAACTCATGCACTCTTTTTTCTTTCACCGCTTTTATTGTTTGTAGCATTTCTGCATGCTCCCCTCTTATTAGGTTGCATGTAGTGAGCCATGGTTGACATTTGAGTGCTCTCAGTTTTGTGTTAGAAGTTGCACCCCACATGTACTTTTTGGTTTCATCTGTTAGTATTTCAACTTTGCTTGGACAAATACCTGTCTTGTTTGCTAGCTCTATTACACTAGGTCTTCCCAATGTGTGCTGTTGCATTAATAGTTTCGTGAAGTGTTTTTCGAATCTCTGTTGTACTTTCTTTGTGGGGGATAGTGGTAATATCTCAACATTTTGCAGCAACCATTGTTTGATGTTTGTGCGAATTGGTGCCACAGCTATTTCATATTTCTTCTGTTGAGCTATTTGTCATTGCTCCTTCCTCATCATAGACAGTACTATTTTGTCATTATTTGTTAGTGCAATTGCTAGTATCCATATTGCTGTTCTCACTCTAATTTCTGGTGCATTGATCTCTTCAAACATTTGCATCTTAAAATTCCGCTTGGCGTCCATTTCATATGCCCGTCTAACTTCATATAATATAGCTTCTGTGCTTTTGTGGTATTTCTTTGTTGGCGATCTTATGTTGATCATCAGCCATTCTTCATGGGTTGGTTTATTGTAGAATCATGCCAACTCAACATGAGGGTGTTATTTAGAGAAAGCTATTACTTTTCTTAGATTAACCACGAATCTGAGTTGACACTTTTCCGTTTTCTCTCCTTTGTAACAAGTGTGCGGTTTATTAAACTAATTTAATATGCAAGAGCCTTTGTAGCTACTTAATTAACTCAACTTATTTAGGTACAGCAGAGAACTTGGAAGACAGGATCGACACTCAATAGTAGACGTGCAACTCCAGGAACGCACTCGCCAGCTGCATCTTACCAATGGAACTGTTGATGTGAGATAGAGAACAATACTGGAATGGCATTGTGAATAGCGAACTCAGTGTAAATGGAATGGCAACTACTTAGTAATTTAGTGCATTGATTGTTTTTGTTATTACGAACTAGTGCAATAAACGAAGTGGTGCAACCGTTCGGCTGTAATAGCTTATTATGAGTCCCTACATTTAATAACCCTACATATAGATAAATAAATAATAGCCCTTTATACATGTAAACAATCAATGCCGCCAGCAAGAAATAAGAACTGTAAGTCGGCCGAAGGTCTCCCTTATATAACATTGAGCAACATGTAACAACTATTAGAGTTACTATATGTAATAAGATATAAAGATACAATCGTAATAAACATATAAGTGTGACCACTGTGAAATCATCAATCATCCTGGAACATAGTAAAGATAGTAACAAATAACTGGAGTTCATCAATAATATAATCAACATGTAAGACTCGTAGGTCGCGATAACTCTATCAGACAAGCAACGACAATTAGGAAAGCTATAACGGCAAAAACTCCTATACCTATCTGTAACCTTAGAGTACAGTGTTAACTGGGGGTGGGGAACCACCATACAATCACCCTAGTTCGTATACGTTTAGCTTTCCATTTAAATATACAAAATGACCTGACAATAGAAAACGAATCCAAAGTAGATTTGCTCATCAATAATTACATCTGATTCATTATATTTATAGCACTTTGGTGATAAACAACTAAATACTCGACAAGTACCTGTTAATCTTTCTTGTTGACAGTTTTTCCCTCGCTTTAATATTTCTGCTAATTTTACGCAACGTCAGCTTTAATTCGACTATGCTGTTTGACCATCTTTTGTTTTGTCAAATACCGTCGAGTATAATTTTAGATAATATTGCACAAAACATTTACAAAGTGAAAATAATCAATCCTATCATGATTTACAATTTAATCATTATAATCAATAATAAATTTAGTCTTTGTTTCCTTATCCTTTTCCTCTCATCTTGACCAATCATGATAGAATGATGGATTATGTCACACTCCCCCTCCAGCATAGCTAATTAAGGATGACCACTCTCTCTCCATGTACCATCTCGGCCGCCTTTTTGATTATCTCACTGGCTTCTTTCATTTCCCACGTAACGTTTTCGTACGCCTCATCTTTCGTAATTTTTAACACGACATCTTTCTCTGTTGTTAGCATCTTCTTGTGTCTTAGGAACGACGGGTTCTTTAGAGATTTAGCTATCGTACACATACTCCGTAATTCGTTTAACTTTTCGTTGAATATCTCGTAGTGTTTTCTGTAGAGTTTCATGCCCTTTATGGCTATCATCAATGTCATAATCGCGTCAATTCTACTGGTGTGCGCCAAATCTGGATGAATCGTCGTATTAGGGTAGAAGAATTCATACGTTGATCGTAATGACTTTGAAATCGACGCTTCGTCATAGAATGCACTTATGTTTTCCAGTACTTCTTCCTCGGTGATGTTTTCCGGTTCATTCTTTCCTAATCTGACCATAGTGATAATTTCCACTCTCCTCATTACGTCGTAGTATCGATATTGTGAACTCCAAAGTTCTCCCCACACAATGTCGTTGATCCCAGAGAATAATATCACAGTTTGTGTCGACCTTTTTTCGATTTCTGCTCAGACCTTCTTGATTTGTCTGCATATTGGTTATCATTCTCTATAGAGGTCGTAGGGTGTGACTTGCTTTTCTATAAAGACTCTTTCTTTATTGTCATTCTTTAACAAAATCTCTTTTGACTTCTTGTAACGATCGTCATTGACAATTCTTTCAGCTGCTTGTCTGCTATTGACGTATGTATTTTCCTCGTGCCACATTGCTTTAATGGCTCTTTTGTCCTTTAGTCTCCAAGTTGGTAGCAGCATTGGTATGAAGATAGTCGGTGGTGGCGCGCATTTTAATATCGTTGTCAATGTTTTCTCTTCTATCGCCTCATATGTGCCTTGCATTTCTGCTGTTGTGGCCATGCCGAATGTCGCGGGATAATTGTTTTTCGACTTTTTAATATTTTCCCAGAAAGTATCTGTTAGACCATTCTTCATCAAATTCTGGGCAGTCTCAGGCTTTATTATCGTTTTCAATGTAATACATTCTATGTCCACTGCAATCTGGTTTTGTGGCTCCAATAGTTCATCTATCTCTTGTCTAGTAAATGCTTCGGTACAGAGAACTTTAATTAACGATTTAGTTTCTCTTTCGTACACTTCTCCAAATATTCTTTGTACAATATTGTTTGTTCTTTCTCGTCGCACCGTGATTTCTACTAGTAGTCTCTCGTCATCAGTGTCGACCCATGATAGTTCACTGGGCTCCTGTTCGCCCCACTTCTCGATATTAACTTTATTGATTACTCGTTGTGTATTCGGAGTTAAAGCTATGTCGGTAGACTGTAAGAGTTTTTCTTCCAGTAACATTTCTTCTTTACTTTTACTCACCATTTCAATAATTTCGATGGGGCAATTTTTTCCTTCTTTCCTCATGGTTTCTGAGCGTTTGATGATTTTGGTATAAGCACACTGCGGATAATTTTTCAGATATTTTCTTATCTCTTTTGTGATCACCTCATGAATTTTCTTTTCTTCTACCATTTTTATCGTCTGCACCGTTTCCGCATGCTCTCTTCTAATCAAATTCCTAGTCGTTAGCCACGGTTGGTTTTTAAGCGCTCTTAGTTTCGTGTTAGAGGTTGCGCCCCACATATATTTCTTTGTTTCATCCGTTAAAATATCGATCTCACTCGGGCAGATCCCTGTTTTATTTGCTAGTTCTATTATGCTGGGTCTTCCCAATGTATGTTGCTGTACCAACAATCTTGTGAAATGTTTCTCAAATCTTTGTTGTACTTTTTTCGTCGGAGACATCGGTAAAATCTCTACTTTCTGCAACAACCACAGTTTAATGTTCGTCGGAATCTGCGCCAGAGCGATCATTATTACCCAAATGGCTGTTCTGTCTCTGATCTCTGGCGCATTAATTTCTTCAAACATTTGTGTTTTAAAGTTCCTCTTAGCTTCCATCTCATACGCTCTTCTGATCTCGTATAACGTAGCCTCAGTACTTTTATGATACTTTTTCGTGGGCGATCTTATGTCTATCATTGGCCACTCTTCATGCGTAGGCTTTTCTGCTTTAATCTCCGACCATACTGTCGCTATCCTTTCCAAATGCTCAGGTGTTTGGTTCATACTGCACTTTAGAAACAAATTTCCAGTCTCTTCCAAATTTTCAGTTATCCCCAGCAGTTCCATAGTACGTGTTTGATAGTACATGTCGATAGCGATTTTAGGTTCCACCATGACTCTCTCCGCTGGGGCTATTTCATTAATTTGTAAGTCCATTTTTATCAGTTCAGATATTCTTCTTGTACCGTTGTCCACTGTGAACAAATTATCTAATCTGATTTCCAACTCTTTTATACAATCCGGTAAATCTTCTGATTTCTGTGTTACGATTAGTATTACCCTCGTCTTCTGTTTCTTAGCTATTTTGAGTGTTTCTTCGATATTAGTTTGAAGTCTTTTTGATTCTATTTCAGCGTCTTTTACGAAATAGACTATCGTCAGATGGTTCTTATCGAGGTTTACTTGTTCACACTCGTTTACAATTTTGTCTTTATTCTTTACTAATTTCTGGACGTCTTTCATTGTGAACTGTTCATCAAACGTGATATGGACTGTACTTTTGAAGTATGATCTGTTGAATTGTTCCTTCATATCTTCCTTATATGCTATTATCGTATTGCAAGTTGGACGATTTTTCTTATCAATAACTATTGGGATCGCATAACTTTCATTCTCTTTGGTGGAAGTGCTGTTTTGTATTAGCTGCTTAGTTTCTGGCGATAGATTGTCGTAAGAATTATATCTCATCTTTCTGTTTGCTATGAAATAAGGATGTATTCTATCTCGTCCTATTTTTGTCATGCGGCTCTCTCTCTCTTCCGATCGTGACGATTTTGTAGTTGTTGACGTTTGTCTGTACGAAAAAATTCCTGAGCTCATTGTTGTGGGGATTGAACTCGTTGATGGTATCTGCGAAGTATCCATATCAGAGTCATCACTTATGGGTTGTGTATCCCAACTTCCCATAGCTACTGAAGTTATTTCCTCGCCGCCCTTTAAATGGCTTTGAGTACTCGTGGATGCTGTTTCCTCGCCGCCCTTTATTTGGCTTTGAGTACTTGTAGATGTTGAGGGGGAGTGTGCATAATTCGGTGTTTCCAACCTCACGCCCTTTAATTGGTGATCAGTATCTCGTTGATGGCCCTCATTTACCCGCCTGCCCGTTAATTGACATTTGGTAGAGGGTGATTTTTCTTTTATTGTCTCCATCCTCATACCCTTTATTCGGTAATCAGATTGAGGAGACCTCCTCCTTATTCTTCGTCGTTTGTTGGTAGGTGTCATCTGCTCCGTCGTCATACCCTTTATTTGGTAATCGGACTGTGGAGCTCTTCTTCTTACTCACCGTCTCTTGTTACTAGGTGGTGAATTCTCCATCGTCATGCCCTTTATTTGGCAATCGGATTGCGGAGATCTGGCTTTGTTAGTGGGGCTCGCTGATGTTCCCTCTGTCCTCACGCCCTTTATTTGACGATCGGTCTGCGGGGTCCTTCTCCTTCTTACTCTCCTCGATTTCAGCGGTGATCGTTCCGTTCGTTTCATTTTTCCTAAATTCAGTTACTAAATTAATATCCCATATCTCTGGGTCATATTTTAATTTATTTTTAGCTGCCCTCTGGGGCATTATCCTTCTTTCAACTTCAGGTTCATCTCTCTCGGGTCTATATTCTTCTTGAAATTCTTCTTCGTGAACACTATCTAGATCGTCCATTTCGGCATATGTACCATCATCAACCTGTACAATTTTAAACTCTGCGTTTTTGTCAAGGGTTACTTGCTCTATGTTTACTGTTGCTCTTTTTAAATTCTGAAAATGTAATACTCGTCCGTCATTCAATTTATAGTTATTATTGGGTAGTGTTTGTATTACCGTGAATGGCCCTGACCACTGTGTTTTAAGTTTCCTTACTTGGTTCACGTCTTGTGTTCTCATAAGAGTGTATGCGTAAACTTTTTCCCCTACCCTGTGTGGTTCGCCATATATCTTTTTGTTGAAATTTCTTTCTTGCCTTATAGCTGACTTCTTTATATTATGGCACATAGCTTCGTGGATTCCTGTTATCTGGTCTTTCAATCTTCTTATGTAATCGTGATCCGGCTTCTCGGAGTATGCATGGTATTGCATTGACACCGGCGTTGCCGCCTCTCTTCCATACATTGCTTTGTATGGGGTTATTCCCGTTGTGGTATGTACCGATGTATTATAGAAATATTCAACTATTTCTAATACTTCTCTCCAATCTCTTCCTCCAATTCTCGACGTTAACACTCTTATTAATTTTATCATTGTTCTGTTTAATCTTTCCACCGCTCCGTTGGCCTGTGGATGATATGCGGTTGTCTTCTCTGTTAATATCTCCATTAGCTTGGTCATTTCTTCAAATAATTTACTTTCGAATTGAACACCTCTGTCAGATATTATTGTTTGCATTGGTCCAAATTTTAAGATCCACTCTTTTATTATTTTGTCTGCTACTACTTTTGCGGTTGTTGAATCTAGCGGTATCATTCGAGCGTATTTTGTGAAGTTGTCCACCAATACTAATATATACTGATAACCTTCATCGTCTTGAGACAATTTTTCCAAATCCACATGAACGATTTCATTAGGGGCCGTTGCCATGATTTTTTCAAGCGGTGCTACTTGTATCGGAAAG
Organism: Hofstenia miamia; assembly: GCA_900660155.1. Lineage (NCBI taxonomy): Eukaryota > Metazoa > Xenacoelomorpha > Acoela > Hofsteniidae > Hofstenia > Hofstenia miamia. The sequence goes on along the minus strand of CABFPE010001305.1, from coordinate 26,828 downwards.
TGACTCTTGTTATTTATAAGACATGTATTGCATTTATTAATCACATCTTCCACTGTCCTTCGAATGCTTGTAGTTATAAATCGAGCGTTAAAGGTGTTTTCCGTTTGTATTATACCCAAGTGTCCATTTTCGTGTATCTTCCTAACTAATTCCCTTTTGTAATATTCAGGGATCGCTATTCTTAGCGTCTTTCCTTCTATATACAAAAGTCCATTTCTATTTAATTTCCACTTGTATCGCTGAAAATAACTCTTAGCTTCTCTCGCCAGTGTCCAGTCATCATTGTTCATCTTGTCTCTTATATCTTTAAGTATCAAATCACTTTTTTGTTTTTCGATTATATCTCTTTCGGATATCTCTTCCTTAATTGTTATTGGCATTATCGCATTTCCTTTCTTGTCCGTATTGATTTCGGGTAGTTCTACATATTCATTATGTGACATAAAGTGAAACTTTTTCTTTTCACCATCCACCTTTTCTATATCTCTTTGATATTCGGGTAGCGCCGTCCAGAAGTCTGCGTTTTTATGTAGCGTTCCTTTCCGATGTTCTATGTTAAATTTGAACTCATTTAAATATTCGATCCATCGCGATACAATTGACGACTTATCGCCTGAAAACTTTTTAAGCCACGCCAGCCCACTGTTATCAGTTCTCACTTTAAATGTTTGTCCTATTAAAAAGTACCGAAATTTCTTTATACTTTCGACCAATGCTAACATCTCCAGTTTCATTGATCCATAATTTTCTTCACTTTGTTTTAACTTTCAACTAAAAAACTGTATCAGCACTTCCTTGCCGTCTTTGATTTGGCCCAAGCATGCCCCTTTGGCAATCGAGAATAAACTCTTTATCATAGTCTGGCGTATTTAATGATGGCATTTTGCTTAACTCATTTTTTATGTTATCTAACTGTTCTTGTTCTCTCCACGTCCATTCGAAGACTTTATTCTTCTTTAACAGTTCTGTCATTCTGCTGGTTTTATGCGCCACATTCGATATAAAAGAACCATAGTAGTTAATGAAACCCATAATTCTCTGTAGGTCCTTTTTCGTTTTCGGGCTGTTAATATTCTGAATCATATCTCTGGCGTTGTTCTTCATCCGAATTTCTCCTTTCCGGATCTGCCTCCCCAAAAATACGACTTGTTCCTTTAAAATTTCACACTTATTTCCATTTACCCGTAACCCTGCTTTATACAGGATGTTTAGCGTTCTATCGAGTTTTTCAAAATGTTCTTCGATTGTTTTGCTCGCTATGAGTATGTCGTCTATGTACGCACTTATCCCTTTCTCGACTTGTCTGTTGTTCTGTTTTAAAACTTTCGTCACATATCTCTGGAATGTAGCCGGTGCATTACATAATCCGAAGGCCATGTACATCCATTCGAATAGTCCATACGGTGTTATAAATGCCGTCTTTTCTATATCCGAAGGTTTCATTGGCACTTGCCAGTACGCCTTGCAAAGATCTATGCATGTGTAGTATTTGTTTTTACTGGCTTCATATATAATGTCTTCTATTCTCGGAAGTGGATATGCGTCCTTTTTCGTTATGTCGTTAAGCTTCCGGAAGTCTATGCAAAGTCTGTATTTCTCGCCTTGTTTTACGAACACCGTAGGCGCAGCATAAGGGCTTTCACTTGGCCTAATTATCTTATTATCAATAAGTTCATTTAATATAGTATTGTAATGTTCTTTTAACTGTTCAGGAACTCTCCTGCATGGCAATCGTATTGGCTCCTCCGATGTGGTTATGATTTTATGCGTTTCTCCAACCGCTTTCCCCACACTTATTTCTCCATAATTAAAAATTTTTCCATGTCTTTTAAGTATTGTTATCAGTTGTTTTCTCTCTTCTGCGCTTAGGTGCTGATACTCCTCTTCGCTTATTTCTGGTATTTGGTACTCCTTGTTTTCTTCTTGAATCAAATTTATCACCTTGTCCACCATTTTCTTCTCGGTTCTAACTTTTTTCCCTTTTAGCTTCAACGTGTCCTTTTTTATATTGACTGTATGGTTAGTTGCATTTAACATTGGTATTACGCCTCTGCCATTCTTTACCACACATAAACTTGATGGTATGGAAATTTTCTTTGTATTTATGCCTTTCTGATCATAAATCATAACTTCAGATGTGATCTCACTCTCCGTTTCTATTTGGCACATCTTCCAGTTATTAGGTAGAATTTTCTCATTTTCCGTTAACCAAAATTCTATAGTTCCTGTTTCTTGCTCTTCTCCACACGTAGTTATCGTTTCCTCTTATATCGGCTTTGTATCCGTTGTGGTCTTACATTTCTCTTTCACTTGTTTCGTTATATTAACGACCAATTTTTCAACGAACTCGTCCTCTGTTTGACAGTTTCTATATATTTCGGACTGTGCTTCTTCTCCGGGTACACTTTCGCTTAGTTTCTCTGGTCCTTGTACTACTATGTTTTTGATCACTTTGACACTATTTTCTTTTTCTTTTTCTGTTTCATCATTTGTTAGTGTTGTCAATCGAATTTTGTCTTTTAACTAATCTATTTGCAGCTGCTTTAGAATATTGTCTTCTCTCAAATTCACGTTCTCTTCATGCATTTGGGTGATCATCTGCTTTAGATTTTCACTCTCCATTTTTATTTCCTTATTCGCTTCTATTAGTTTTTCGATTTGTTTTTGGAAGACATTTCTTTGCTCTGTTAGTCTAGAGCTAGTGTCCTGCGTGATTTCTTCGATACGTTTGTCTTTATCAGCATTTGCTAATTCTACTTCAAACATTCTTTGAGTTAGATTCTCTATCTGTAGCATTAATTCATGCCGTTCGTTATTGTTATCCTGTATTACTTTTCTTAATTCAGTAATCGACATTGCTGTACCTTCGTCTTCTTGCAATGCCATCTCTGTTGGGGAATTTTGACTTTCAGGGGATGTGTTAACAACCGCCGGGGTTGTTTGGTTTTGGGGTGTCCTTTGAGTTTTAGCTTTAGTTCTTTGCTTTTTCCTTGAATTCACCATTTTAATAATTACTAGAGGCAATTGTATTTGGGTCCCTTACCAGTTTTTGTACTCCTGGTTTTAATCGTCTTTTTTGCTTGTTTCCTCTTCATTCTTGAGCGAGAAGAAACAACTATCTTAACCCACTCGTAAGTTCGTAGTAGAATTCTTGTTCGTAAGTCTCCATACACTTTCGTTAACTATTACGCCATCTGTTTTCTCTCCTTGGTGCACGCTCTTTGAGCGCCTGTCACGGTCGCCATGTAGAATCATGCCAACTCAACATGAGGGTGTTATTTAGAGAAAGCTGTTACTTTTCTTATAGTCTCTAAATCCAACACTAGGTAATGCTGGTAAGCTGCACCTCCTAGATATAGAGGAAACCGCACCGCCGCCTGTTTTGTATAACTTTCCTCTCCTTCAAGAGCCTTTGTAGCTGCTTAATTAACTCAACTTATTTAGGTAAGGCAGAGAGCTTGGAAGACAGGATCGACACTCAATAGTAGACGTGCGACTCCAGGAACGCACTCGCCAGCTGCATCTTACCAATGGAACTGTTGATGTGAGATAGAGAGCAATAATGGAATGGCATTGTGAATAGCGAACTCAGTGTAAATGGAATGGCAACTACTTAGTAATTTAGTGCATTGATTGTTTTTGTTATTACGAACTAGTGCAATAAACGAAGTGGTGCAACCGTTCGGCTGTAATAGCTTATTATGAGTCCCTACATTTAATAACCCTACATATAGATAAATAAATAATAGCCCTTTATACATGTAAACAATCAATGCCGCCAGCAAGAAATAAGAACTGTAAGTCGGCCGAAGGTCTCCCTTAGGTAATCTTGAGCAACATGTAACAACTATTAAAATTACTATATGTAATAAGATATCAAGATACAATCGTAATAAATATCTAAGTACATCCAATGCGAAATCATCAATCATCCTGGAACATAGTAAAGATAGTAACAAATAACTGGAGTTCATCAATAATATAATCAACATGTAAGACTCGTAGGTCGCGATAACTCTATCAGACAAGCAATGACGATTAGGAAAGCTATAACGGCAAAAACTCCTATACCTATCCGTAACCTTAGAGTACAGTGTTAACTGGAGGTGGGGAACCACCATACAATCACCCTAGTTCGTATACGTTTAGCTTTCCATTTAAATATACAAAATGACCTGACAATAGAAAACGAATCCAAAGTAGATTTGCTCATCAATAGTTACATCTAATTCATTATATTTATAGCACTTTGGTGATAAACAACTAAATACTCGACAAGTACCTGTTAATCTTTCTTGTTGACAGTTTTTCCCTCGCTTTAATATTTCTGCTAATTTTACGCAACGTCAGCTTTAATTTGACTATGCTGTTTGACCATCTTTTGTTTTGTCAAATACCGTCGAGTATAATTTTAGATAATATTGCACAAAAGATTTACAAGTTAAAAATAATCAATCCTATCATGATTTACAATTTAATCATTATAATCAATAATAAATTTAGTCTTTGTTTCCTTATCCTTTTCCTCTCATCTTGACCAATCATGATAGAATGATGGATTATGTCACACTCCCCCTCCAGCATAGCTAATTAAGGATGACCACTCTCTCTCCATGTACCATCTCGGCCGCCTTTTTGATTATCTCACTGGCTTCTTTCATTTCCCACGTAACGTTTTCGTACGCCTCATCTTTCGTAATTTTTAATACGACATCTTTCTCAGTTGTTAGCATCTTCTTGTGTCTTAAGAACGACGGGTTCTTTAGTGATTTAGCTATAGTGCACATACTTCGTAATTCATTTAACTTTTCGTTGAATATCTCGTAGTGTTTTCTATATAGTTTCATACCCTTTATGGCTATCATCAATGTCATAATCGCGTCAATTCTACTGGTGTGCGCCAAATCTGGATGAATCGTCGTATTAGGGTAGAAGAATTCGTATGTTGATCGTAATGATTTTGAAATCGACGCTTCGTCATAGAATGCACTTATGTTTTCCAGTACTTCTTCTTCGGTGATGTTTTCCGGTTCGTTCTTTCCTAATCTGACCATGGTGATAATTTCTACTCTCCTCATCACGTCGTAGTATCGATATCGTGAACTCCAAAGTTCTCCCCACACAATGTCATTGATCCCCGAGAATAATATGACAGTTTGTGTCGATCTTTTTTCGATTTCTGCTCGGACTTTCTTAATTTGTCTGCATATTGGTTCTCCTTCTCTATAGAGGTCGTAAGGTGTAACTTGCCCTTCTATAAAGACTCTTTCTTTATTATCATTCTTTAGTAATATTTCTTTTGACTTCTTGTAGCGCTCGTCATTGACTATTCTTTCAGCTGCTTGTCTGCTGTTGACATATGTATTTTCTTCGTGCCACATTGCTTTAATGGCTCTTTTGTCTTTCAATCTCCAAGTTGGTAACAGCATTGGTATGAAGATAGTCGGAGGTGGCGCGCATTTTAATATCGTTGTCATTGTTTTCTCTTCTATCGCCTCATATGAGCCTTGCATTTCTGCCGTTGTGGCCATGCCGAACGTAGCAGGATAATTGTTCTTCGACTTCTTAATGTTTTCCCAGAAAGTATCGGTTAGACCATTCTTCATCAAATTCTGGGCAGTCTCAGGTTTTATTATCATTTTCGACGTAATACACTCTATATCCACTGCAATCTGGTTTTGTGGCTCCAATAGTTCGTCTATCTCTTGTCTGGTAAATGCTTCCGTGCAGAGAACTTTAATTAACGATTTGGTTTCTCTTTCATACACTTCTCCAAATATTCTTTGTACAATATTGTTTGTTCTTTCTCGTCGCACCGTGATTTCTACTAACAGTCTTTCGTCATCGGTGTCGACCCATGATAGTTCGCTGGGCTCCTGTTCGCCCCACTTCTCAATATTAACTTTATCGATTACTCGTTGTGTATTCGGAGTTAAGGCTATGTTGGTAGATTGTAAGAGTTGTTCTTCAATTAACATTTCTTCTTTACTTTTACTCACCATTTCAATAATTTCGATGGGGCAATTTTTTCCCTCTTTCCTCATGGTTTCTGAGCGTTTGATAATTTTGGTATAGGCACACTGCGGATAATTTTTCAGATATTTCTTTATCTCTTTTGTGATCACCTCATGAATTCTCTTTTCTTCTACCATTTTTATCGTCTGCACCGTTTCCGCGTGCTCTCTTCTAATTAAATTCCTAGTCGTTAGCCACGGTTGATTTTTAAGCGCTCTTAGTTTCGTGTTAGAGGTTGCGCCCCACATATATTTCTTTGTTTCATCCGTTAGAATATCGATCTCACTTGGGCAGATCCCCGTTTTGTTTGCTAGTTCTATTATGCTGGGCCTTCCCAATGTATGTTGCTGTACTAACAACCTTGTAATGCGTTTCTCCAACCGCTTTCCCCACACTTATTTCTCCATAGTTAAAAATTTTTCCATGCCTTTTAAGTATTGTTATTAGTTGTTTTCTCTCTTCTGCGCTTAGGTGCTGATACTCCTCTTCGCTTATTTCTGGTATTTGGTACTCCTTGTTTTCTTCCTGAATCAAATTTATCACCTTGTCCACCATTTTCTTCTCGGTTCTAACTTTTTTCCCTTTTAACTTCAACGTGTCCTTTTTTATATTGACTGTATGGTTAGTTGCATTTAACATTGGTATTACGCCTCTGCCATTTTTTACCACACACAAACTTGATGGTATGGAAATTTTCTTTGTATTTATGCCTCTCTGATCATAAATCATAACTTCAGACGTGACCTCACTCTCCGTTTCTATTTGGCACATCTTCCAGTTATTAGGTAGAATTTTCTCATTTTCCGTTAACCGAAATTCTATAGTTTCTGTTTCTTGCTCTTCTCCACACGTTGTTATCGTTTCCTCTTGGACGGATATAGTCCTATTTGTGTAGTCAATGATACATTTGTTATCCATCAAGAAATCATTTCCTAATATTACTTCATAGGGAAGTGCATTTTTTTCGGTGTCTATTACTGTAAATGTTTGCGAGAATGTGGTGTTAGCAATTCTCATCGGTACTTCCAATATTTTCCCTTTTGTATCGATGTAATGTCCTGAAGCATTGAGTAATCTGCTATTTTCTTTTTCCAACTTTTTCTTATCAATTCCTATCCTTGCCGCACATTCGTCGGTAATGATGGATATTACCGCTCCCGTATCAATGGTTGCTTTAACCATCACTCCATTTATGACGACCGTGATTGTATTTGTCTTAATCAGGTCCGTTACAATCAACACGGGTGCACGTTTTTCTGGAGGCGGCGCTCCATCTAATTTAAATTATCGTCTTTTAATTCTTCTTCTTGTTCCGGCTCATCTTCATCTTCCAATAAGTCTTCTTCTTCAAAGTAAGCCTCCTCCTCTTCTATGAAATTAATCTGACGTTTACAAAATTTCTTTGTATGTCCTTTTTTTCCGCATGTTTGGCATTTCAAATCTTTTCGGTTTATACGTTTTACCGTACCGTCTTTCAATTTTATTTTGATAATTTCTTCCTTTAGTTTTCCCTCATCGTCCTTTTTAGTTTTGTTTGTACCACTATTTATTGTCGGTACCATTTTCGTTGTAGATGATTTTTCATTGATTCGCGCATTATTTTCCATCGTTACTTGGATTCCCAAACCCTTCCTTATCATCCTCTCTAGCGAGTCATCCGCATCGCATTTAATTTCAAATTGTTGCCGGATCGGTTCTGGTAGTCCTTTACAAATATGCGAGAATAGATCGTATTTGGAATACGTGCTCTCTCTTGAGCTAAGTTTCAATAACCTCTCCACCTGCGACATGTAATTTCGTAAGTCCTCTCGCTTGTTCATCTTTAAGCTATTTAACAACATTCGATATTGGCTTTTAAAGCTCTCGTCGTCGTAATATCGTTGATATTCTCCAATTAATTTTTTGTAGTTCGATTTAATCTCTAGATCCAACACTAGGTAATGCTGGTAAGCTGCACCTCCTAGATATAGGGGAAATCGCGCCGCTGCTTGTTTTTGTATCACTTTTCTTTCCTTCATGCTCATCTCGAACATCTGAATCCACTCTTTAAAAGTGGGCGAATAGCTATCGACTCTCCCCGTAAATTTCGGAAGTATTGCTTTGCATGCCGGTGTTTCGCTATCTTCCTCTTCTGATAATATTGTTTCCTCATATATCGGCTTTGTATCCGTTGTGGTCTTACATTTCTCTTTCACTTGTTTCGTTATATTAACGACCAATTTTTCAACGAACTCGTCCTCTGTTTGACAATTTTTATATATTTCGGACTGTGCTTCTTCTCCAGGTACACTTTCGCTTAGTTTCTCTGGTTCTTGTACTACTATGTTTTTGATCACTTTGACACTATTTCCTTTTTCTTTTTCTGTTTCATCATTTGTTAGTGTTGTCAATCGAATTTTGTCTTTTAACTCATCTATTTGCAGCTGCTTTAGAATATTGTCTTCTCTCAAATTCACGTTCTCTTCATGCATTTGAGTGATCATCTGCTTTAGATTTTCACTCTCCATTTTTATTTCCTTATTCGCTTCTATTAGTTTTTCGATTTGTTTTTGGAAGACATTTCTCTGCTCTGTTAATCTAGAGCTAGTGTCCTGCGTGATTTCTTCGATACGTTTGTCTTTATCAGCATTCGCTAATTCTATTTCAAACATCCTTTGAGTTAAATTCTCTATTTGTAACATTAGTTCATGCCGTTCGTTATTATTATCCTGTATTACTTTTCTTAGTTCGGTAATCGACATTGCTGTACCTTCGTCTTCTTGCAATGCCATCTCTGTTGGGGAATTTTGACTTTCAGGGGATGTGTTAACAACCGCTGGGGTTGTTTGGTTTTGGGGTGTCCTTTGAGTTTTAGCTTTAGTTCTTTGCTTTTTCCTTGAATTCACCATTTTGTTAATTACTAGAGGCAATTGTATTTGGGTCCCTTACCAGTTTTTGTACTCCTGGTTCTAATCGTCTTTTTGCTTGTTTTCCTCTTCATTCTTGAGCGAGAAGAAACAACTATCTTAACCCACTCGTAAGTTCGTAGTAGAATTCTTGTTCGTAAGTCTCCATACACTTTCGTTAACTATTACGCCATCTGTTTTCTCTCCTTGGTGCACGCTCTTTGAGCGCCTGTCACGGTCGCCATGTAGAATCATGCCAACTCAACATGAGGGTGTTATTTAGAGAAAGCTATTACTTTTCTTAGATTAACCACGAATCCGAGTTGACACTTTTCCGTTTTCTCTCCTTTGTAATAAGTGTGCGGTTTATTAAACTAATTTAATATGCAAGAGCCTTTGTAGCTACTTAATTAACTCAACTTATTTAGGTACAGCAGAGAACTTGGAAGACAGGATCGACACTCAAGAGTAGACGTGCATTTCCAGGAACGCACCTGCCAGCTGCATCTTACCAATGGAGCTGTTGGTGTGAGGTAGAGAACAATAATGGAATGGCATTGTGAATAGCGAACTCAGTGTAAATGGAATGGCAACTACTTAGTAATTTAGTGCATTGATTGTTTTTGTTATTACGAACTAGTGCAATAAACGAAGTGGTGCAACCATTCGGCTGTAATAACCCTACATATAGATAAATAAATAATAGCCCTTTGTACATGTAAACAATCAATGCCGCCAGCAAGAAATAAGAACTGTAAGTCGGCCGAAGGTCTCCCTTAGATAACATTGAGCAACATGTAACAACTATTAAAGTAACTCTATGTAATAAGATATAATCGTAATAAGCAGCATCTAAGTAGAACCAACGTGAAATCATCTCAAGCCAGCAATCGGCATGTAATATAATGAATGTAATAAATAACTTGAGTTCATCGGTAAAATAATTAACATGTAAAACCTACAGGCTGCAATAACACTATCGGACAAGCAATGACAATTAGGAAAGCTATAACAGTAAAAAACTCCTATACCTATATGTAACCTAAGAGCACACCAGGTAACTACAGCTGTCGCCCTCCCCGCTGTGGAATAGCTATTAGGAGGCTGCTCCAGCATACCTTTAACCAGATGTGGGAACCACCATACAATTACCCTAGCTCGTAGATGTTTAGCTTTCCATCAGAATATATAAAATAACCTGACAAAAGAAAATGAATCCAAAGTAGATTTGCTCATCAATAATTACATCTGATTCATTATATTTATAGCACTTTGGTGATAAACAACTAAATACTCGACAAGTACCTGTTAATCTTTCTTGTTGACAGTTTTTCCCTCGCTTTAATATTTCTGCTAATTTTATGCAACGTCAGCTTTAATTCGACTATGCTGTTTGACCATCTTTTGTTTTGTCAAATACCGTCGAGTATAATTTTAGATAATATTGCACAAAACATTTACAAAGTAGAAATAATCAATCCTATCATGATTTACAATTTAATCATTGTAATCAATAATAAATTTAGTCTTTGTTTCCTTATCCATTTCCTCTCATCTTGACCAATCATGATAGAATGATGGATTATGTCACACTCCCCCTCCAGCATAGCTAATTAAGGATGACCACTCTCTCTCCATGTACCATCTCAGCCGCCTTTTTAATTATCTCATTGGCTTCTTTCATTTCCCACGTAACATTTTCGTACGCCTCATCTTTCGTAATTTTTAACACGACATCTTTCTCCGTTGTTAGCATTTTCTTGTGTCTTAGGAACAACGGGTTCTTTAGAGATTTAGCTATCGTACACATACTCCGTAATTCGTTTAACTTTTCGTTGAATATCTCGTAGTGTTTTCTGTAGAGTTTCATGCCCTTTATGATACTTTTTCGTGGGCGATCTTATGTCTATCATTGGCCACTCTTCATGCGTAGGCTTTTCTGCTTTAATCTCCGACCATACTGTCGCTATCCTTTCCAAATGCTCAGGTGTTTGGTTCATACTGCACTTTAGAAACAAGTTTCCAGTCTCTTCCAAATTTTCGTTTATCCCCAGCAGTTCCATAGTACGTGTTTGATAGTACATGTCGATAGCGATTTTAGGTTCCACCATGATTCTCTCCGCTGGGGCTATTTCATTAATTTGTAAGTCCATTTTTATCAGTTCCGATATTCTTCTTGTACCATTATCCACTGTGAACAAATTATCTAATCTGATTTCCAATTCTTTTATACAGTCCGGTAATTCTTCTGATTTCTGTGTTACGATTAGTATTACCCTCGTCTTCTGTTTCTTAGCTATTTTGAGTGTTTCTTCGATGTTAGTTTGAAGTCTTTTTGATTCTATCTCAGCGTCTTTTACAAAATAGACTATTGTCAGATGGTTTTTATCGAGGTTTACTTGTTCGCATTCATTTATAATTTTGATTCTATTTTTTACCAGTTTCTGGACATCTTTCATTGTGAATTGTTCATCAAACGTGATATGGACTGTACTTTTGAAGTATGGTCTGTTAAATTGTTCCTTCATATCCTCTTTGTATGCTATTATCGTATTGCAAGTTGGACGATTTTTCTTATCAATAACTATTGGAATTGCGTAACTTTCATTCTCTTTGGTGGAAGTGCTGTGTTGTATTAGCCGCTTAGTTTCTGGCGATAGATTGTCGTACGAATTATATCTCATCTTTCTGTTTGCTATGAAATAGGGATGTATTCTATCTCGTCCTATTTTTGTCATGCGGCTCTCTCTCTCTTCAGATCGTGACGATTTTGTGGTTGTGGATGTTTGTCTGTACGAAAAAATTCCTGAGCTTGTTGTTGTGGGGATTGAACTTGTTGACGGTATCTGCGAAGTATCCATATCGGAGTCATCACTTATGGGTTGTGTATCCCAACTTTCCATAGCTACTGAAGTTATTTCCTCACCGCCCTTTAATTGGCTTTGAGTACTCGTGGATGCTGTTTCCTCGCCGCCCTTTATTTGGCTTTGAGTACTTGTAGATGTTGAAGGGGAGTGTGCATAATTCGGTGTTTCCAACCTCACGCCCTTTAATTGGTGATCAGTATCTCGTTGATGGCCCTCATTTACCCGCCTGCCCGTTAATTGACATTTGGTAGAGGGTGATTTTTCTTTTATTGTCTCCATCCTCATACCCTTTATTTGGTAATCAGATTGAGGAGACCTCCTCCTTATTCTTCGTCGTTTGTTGGTAGGTGTCATCTGCTCCGTCGTCATACCCTTTATTTGGTAATCGGACTGTGGAGCTCTTCTTCTAACTCTGCGCCGCTTGTTGCTGGGTGGAGAGTTCTCCATCGTCATGCCCTTTATTTGGCAATCGGATTGCGGAGATTTAGCTATGTTAGTGGAGCTCGCTGATGTTCCCTGTATCCTCACGCCCTTTATTTGACAATCGGTCTGTGGGGTTCTCCTTCTTCTCACTCTCCTCGATTTCATTGGTGATCGTTCCGTTCGTTTCATGTTTCCTAAATTCAGTTACTAAATTAATATCCCATATTTCTGGGTCATATTTCAATTTATTTTTTGCTGCCCTCTGGGGCATTACTCTTCTTTCAACTTCAGGTTCCTTTTTCTCAGGTCTATATTCGTCTTGAAATTCTTCTTCATGCACACTGTCCAGATCGTCCATTTCAGCATATGTACCATCATCAACCTGTACAATTTTAAACTCTGCATTTTTATCAAGGGTTACTTGTTCTATATTTACTGTTGCACGTTTTAAATTTTGAAAGTGTAGTATTTGTCCATCATTCAATTTATAATTATTATTGGGTAGTGTTTGTGTAACTGTGAATGGCCCTGACCACTGTGTTTTAAGTTTTCTTACCTGATTCACGTCTTGTGTTCTCATTAGAGTGTACGCGTAAACCTTGTCCCCTACCCTGTGTGGTTCACCGTAGATCTTTTTATTAAAATTTCTTTCTTGCCTTATCGCCGATTTCTTTGTGTTATGGCACATAGCTTCGTGGATTCCAGTTATCTGATCTTTTAATTTTTTATTGTAATCATGATCTGGCTTTTCGGAGTACATATGATATTGCATTGATATCGGTGTTGCTGCTTCTCTACCATACATGGCCTTATATGGCGTCATCCCCGTTTTCGAGTGTACTGATGTATTATAGAAGTATTCGACTATTTCCAATATTTCTCTCCAATCTCTTCCTCCAACTCTTGAAGTTAATACTCTTATCAATTTTATCATCGTTCTATTCAATCTTTCCACTGCCCCATTCGCTTGTGGATGATATGCGGTTGTCTTCTCTGTTAGTATCTCCATCAGTTTAGTCATTTCTTCGAATAGTTTACTCTCAAATTGAACGCCCCTATCTGATATTATTGTTTCCATTGGTCCGAATTTTAGAATCCACTCTTTCATGATTTTATCCGCTACTACTTTTGCAGTTGTTGAATCTAACGGTATCATCTGAGCGTATTTTGTGAAATTATCAACTAAGACCAATATGTACTGGTAACCCTCATCATCTTGAGACAATTTTTCCAAGTCCACATGAACAATCTCGTTGGGTGCTGTTGCTATAATTTTCTCAAGCGGAGCAATTTGTACCGGGAAATGACTCTTATTATTTATCAGACATGAATTACACTTGTTAATAACATCTTCCACTGTTCTTCGAATACTCATTGTTATAAACTGAGCATTAAAAGTATTCTCCGTTTGTATTATACCTAAATGTCCATTTTCATGTATCTTCCGAACTAATTCCCTTTTGTAATATTCAGGGATCGCTATTCTTAGCGTCTTTCCTTCTATATACAAAAGTCCATTTCTGTTTAACTTCCACTTATATCTCTGAAAGTAACTTTTAGCTTCTTTTCCCAGTGACCACTCATCGTTGTTCATTTTGTCTCTTATATCTTTCAGTATCAAATCACTTTTTTGTTTTTCGATTATATCTTTTTCATATATTTCTTCCTTAATTATTATCGGCATTATCGCATTCCCTTTTTTATCTGTATTGATTTCAGGTAGTTCGGCGTATTTGTTATGTGACATGAACTGAAACTGTTTCTTTTCACCATCCACCTTTTCCATATCTCTCTGATATTCTGGCAACGCTGTCCAAAAATCTGCGTTCTTATGTAACGTTCCTTTCCGATGTTCTATGTTAAATTTGAATTCATTTAAGTATTCAATCCATCGTGATACAATTGATGATTTATCGCCTGAAAACTTTTTCAGCCACGCTAATCCACTATTATCAGTTCTCACTTTAAATGTTTGTCCTATTAAAAAGTACCGAAATTTCTTTATACTTTCGACCAGCGCCAACATTTCTAATTTCGTTGAACCATAATTTTCCTCACTCTGTTTTAGTTTCCGACTAAAAAATTGTATGGGCACTTCTTTGCCATCCTTGATTTGACCCAAACACGCCCCTATAGCAACATTACTTGCGTCACAATTGAGAATAAACTCTTTATCGTAATCTGGCGTATTTAATGATGGCATTTTGCTGAACTCATTTTTTATGTTATCCAACTGTTCTTGTTCTCTCCACGTCCATTCGAAAACTTTATTCTTTTTCAACAGTTCTGTCATCCTGCCGGTTTTATGAGCCACATTAGATATAAAAGAACCATAGTAGTTAATAAAACCCATAATCCTCTGTAAATCCTTTTTTGTTTTCGGACTGGTAATATTCTGGATCATGTCTCTTGCATTGTTCTTCATTCGTATTTCACCTTTCCGGATCTGTCTCCCCAAAAATACGACCTGTTCTTTTAAAATTTCACATTTCTTTCCATTCACCCGTAAACCTGCTTTATACAGGATGTTCAGCATTCTATCCAGCTTTTCAAAATGTTCTTCGATTGTTTCACTTGCTATAAGGATGTCGTCTATATACGCACTTATCCCTTTTTCGACTTGTCTGTTATTCTGTTTTAAAACTTTTGTCACATATCTCTGGAATGTAGCCGGTGCATTACATAATCCGAAGGCCATGTACATCCATTCAAACAGTCCATACGGCGTTATAAATGCTGTCTTTTCAATATCCGAAGGTTCCATTGGCACTTGCCAGTACGCTTTGCAAAGATCTATGCATGTGTAGTACTTGTTTTTACTGGCTTCATATATAATGTCTTCTATCCTCGGGAGTGGATATGCGTCTTTTTTCGTTATGTCATTAAGTTTCCGGAAGTCTATGCAAAGTCTGTATTTCTCACCTTGTTTTACGAACACCGTGGGCGCAGCGTAAGGACTTTCACTTGGCCTAATTATCTTATTGTCAATGAGTTCATTTAATATCGTATTATAGTGTTCTTTTAAATGTTCAGGAACTCTTCTGCATGGCAATCTTATTGGCTCTTCCGATGTGGTTATGATTTTGTGCATTTCTCCAACCGCTTTCCCCACACTTATTTCTCCATAATTAAAAATTTTTGCATGTCTTTTAAGTATTGTTACCAGTTGTTTTCTCTCTTCTGCATTTAAAATTTCACATTTCTTTCCATTAACCCGTAGACCTATTTGGTACTCCTTGTTCTCTTCCTGAATCAAATTTATCACCTTGTCCACCATTTTCTTCTCGGTTCTAACTTTTTTCCCTTTTAACTTCAACGTGTCCTTTTTTATATTGACTGTATGATTAGTTGCGTTTCAGATTGGTATCACTCCTCTGCCATTTTTAACCACACACAAACTTGATGGTATGGAAATCTTCTTCGTATTTATGCCTCTCTGATCATAAATCATAACTTCAGACGTGACCTCACTCTCCGTTTCTATTTGGCACATCTTCCAGTTATTAGGTAGAATTTTCTCATTTTCCGTTAACCGAAATTCTATAGTTTCTGTCTCTTGCTCTTCTCCAAACGTTGTTATCGTTTCCTCTTGGACGGATATAGTTCTATTTGTGTAGTCAATGATACATTTGTTATCCGTTGAAAAATCATTTCCTAATATTACTTTGTAGGGAAGCGCATTTTTTTCGGTGTCTATTACTGTAAATGTTTGCGAGAATGTGGTGTTAGCAATTCTCATCGGTACTTCCAATATTTTCCCTTTTGTATCAATGTAATGTCCTGAAGCATTGAGTAATCTGCTATTTTCTTTTTCCAACTTTTTATTATCAATTCCTATCCTTGCCGCACATTCATCGGTGATAATGGATATTACCGCTCCCGTATCTATGGTTGCTTTAACCATCACTCCATTTATGACGACCGTGATTGTGTTCGTCTTAATCAGGTCCGTTACAATCAACACGGGTGCACGTTTTACTGGAGGCGGCGCTCCCTCTAATTTAAAGTATTGTCTTTTACTTCTTCTTCTTGTTCCAACTCATCTTCATCTTCCAATAAGTCTTCTTCTTCAAAGTAAGCCTCCTCCTCTTCTATGAAATTAATCTGGCGTTTACAAAATTTCTTTGTATGTCATTTTTTCCCACATGTTTGGCATTTCAAGTCTTTTCGGTTTATACGTTTTACTGTACCGTCTTTCAATTTTATTTTGATAATTTCCTCCTTTAGTTTTCCATCCTCGTCCTTTTTAGTTTTGTTTGTACCACTACCTATTGTCAGTATCATTTTCGTTGTTGATGATTTCTCATTGATTCGAGCATTATTCTCCATCATTACCTGGATTCCCAAACCCTTCCTTATCATCCTCTCTAGAGAGTCGTCCGCATCACATTTAATTTCAAATTGTTGCTGGATTGGTTCCGGTAATCCTTTACAAATATGCGAGAATAGATCATATTTAGAATACGTGCTCTCTCTTGAGCTAAGTTTTAATAACCTCTCTACTTGTGACATGTAATTTCGTAAATCCTCTCGCTTGTTCATCTTTAAACTATTTAACAACATGCGATATTGGCTTTTAAAGCTTTCGTCGTCATAATATCATTGGTATTCTTAATTTCTTGCAGTCTGATTTAGTCTCTAAATCCAACACTAGGTAATGCTGGTAAGCTGCACCTCCTAGATATAGAGGAAACCGCGCCGCCGCCTGTTTTTGTATAACTTTCCTCTCCTTCATGCTCATCTCGAACATCTGGATCCACTCTTTAAAAGTGGGCGAATAGCTATCGACTCTCCCCGTGAAATTCGGAAGTATTGCTTTACATGCCGGTGTTTCACTATCTTCCTCTTCCGATAATATCGTTTCTTCATATATTGGCTTTGAATCCGTTGTGGTTTTACATTTCTCTTTCACTTGTTTCGTTATATTAACGACCAATTTTTCAACGAACTCGTCTTCTGTCTGACAATTTTTATATATTTCGGACTGTGCTTCTTCTACAGGTACACTCTCACTTAGTTTTTCTGGTTCTTGTACTACTATGTTTTTAATCACTTTGACACTATTTCCTTTTTCTTTTTCTGCTTCGTCATTTGTTAATGTTGTCAATCGAATTTTGTCTTTTAACTCATCTATTTGCAGTTGCTTTAGAATATTGTCTTCTCTCAAATTCACGTTCTCTTCATGCATTTGAGTGATCATCTGCTTTAGATTCTCACTCTCCATTTTTATTTCCTTATTCGCTTCTATTAGTTTCTCGATTTGTTTTTGGAAGACATTTCTCTGCTCTGTTAATCTAGAGCTAGTGTCCTGCGTGATTTCTTCGATACGTTTGTCTTTATCAGCATTTGCTAATTCTATTTCAAACATCCTTTGAGTTAAATTCTCTATTTGTAACATTAGCTCATGTCGTTCGTTATTATTATCTTCTATTATTTTTCTTAGTTCGGTTATCGACATTGCTGTACCTTCATCTTCTTGCAATACCATCTCTGTTGGGGAATTTTGACTTTCGGGGGATGTGTTAACAACCGCTGGGGTTGTTTGGTTTTGGGGTGTCTTTTGAGTTTTGGCTTTAGTTCTTTGCTTTTTCCTTGAATTTACCATTTTCCTAATTACTAAAGGCAATTGTATCATGGCATCCCTCACCAGTATGTATGCTCCTGGTTCTTTCTTCTAATCATCTTTTTGCTTGTTTGCTTCTTTATTTCGAGTGAGAAGAAACAACTATCTTAACCCACTCGTAAGTTCGTAGTATAATTCTTGTTCGTAACTCTCCATCCACTTTTGTTAACTATTACGCCATCTGTTTTCTCTCCTTGGTGCACGCTCTTTGAGCGCCTGTCATGGTCGCCATGTAGAATCATGCCAACTCAACATGAGGGCGTTATTTAGAGAAAGCTATTACTTTTCTTAGATTAACCACGAATCCGAGTTGACACTTTTCCGTTCTCTCTCCTTTGTAATAAGTGTGCTGTTTATTAAACTAATTTAATATGCAAGAGCCTTTGTAGCTGCTTAATTAACTCAACTTATTTAGGTAAGGCAGAGAGTTTGGAAGACAGGATCGACACTCAAGTGTAGACGTGCATCTCCAGGAACGCACCTGCCAGCTGCATCTTACCAATGGAACTGTTGATGTGAGATAGAGAGCAATACTGGAATGGCATTGTGAATAGCGAACTCAGTGTAAATGGAATGGCAACTACTTAGTAATTTAGTGCATTGATTGTTTTTGTTATTACGAACTAGTGCAATAAACGAAGTGGTGCAACTGTTCGGCTGTAATAGCTTCTTATGAGTCCCTACATTTAATAACCCTACATATAGATAAATAAATAATAGCCCTTTATACATGTAAACAATCAATGCCGCCAGCAAGAAATAAGAACTGTAAGTCGGCCGAAGGTCTCCCTTATATAACATTGAGCAACATGTAACAACTATTAGAGTTACTATATGTAATAAGATATAAAGATACAATCGTAATAAACATATAAGTGTGACCACTGTGAAATCATCAATCATCCTGGAACATAGTAAAGATAGTAACGAATAACTGGAGTTCATCAATAATATAATCAACATGTAAGACTTATAGGTCGCGATAACTCTATCAGACAAGCAACGACAATTAGGAAAGCTATAACGGCAAAAACTCCTATACCTATCTGTAACCTTAGAGTACAGTGTTAACTGGGGGTTGGGAACCACCATACAATCACCCTAGTTCGTATACGTTTAGCTTTCCATTTAAATATACAAAATGACCTGACAATAGAAAACGAATCCAAAGTAGATTTGCTCATCAATAGTTACATCTGATTCATTATATTTATAGCACTTTGGTGATAAACAACTAAATACTCGACAAGTACCTGTTAATCTTTCTTGTTGACAGTTTTTCCCTCGCTTTAATATTTCTGCTAATTTTACGCAACGTCAGCTTTAATTTGACTATGCTGTTTGACCATCTTTTGTTTTGTCAAATACCGTCGAGTATAATTTTAGATAATATTGCACAAAACATTTACAAAGTGAAAATAATCAATCCTATCATGATTTACAATTTAATCATTATAATCAATAATAAATTTAGTCTTTGTTTCCTTATCCTTTTCCTCTCATCTTGACCAATCATGATAGAATGATGGATTATGTCACACTCCCCCTCCAGCATAGCTAATTAAGGATGACCACTCTTTCTCCATGTACCATCTCAGCCGCCTTTTTTATTATCTCACTGGCTTCTTTCATTTCCCACGTAACGTTTTTGTACGCCTCATCTTTCGTGATTTTTAGCACAACGTCTTTCTCTGTCATTAGCATCTTCTTGTGTCTCAAGAACGACGGGTTCTTTAGAGATTTAGCTATCGTACACATACTCCGTAATTCGTTTAATTTTTCGTTGAATATATCGTAGTGTTTCCTGTATAGTTTCATGCCCTTTATGGCTATCATCAATGTCATAATCGCGTCTATCCTACTGGTGTGCGCCAAATCTGAATGAATCGTAGTATTTGGGTAGAAGAATTCATATGTTGATCGTAATGATTTCGAGATCGACGCCTCGTCATAGAATGCACTTATGTTTTCCAATACTTCTTCCTCGGTGATGTTTTCCGGTTCATTCTTTCCTAATCTGACCATAGTAATAATTTCCACTCTCCTCATTACGTCGTAGTATCGATATTGCGAACTCCAAAGTTCTCCCCACACAATGTCGTTGATCCCAGAGAATAATATCACAGTTTGTGTTGACCTTTTTTCGATTTCTGCTCGAACTTTCTTAATTTGTCTGCATATTGGTTCTCCTTCTTTATAGAGATCGTAGGGTGTGACTTGCCCTTCTATAAAGACTCTTTCTTTATTATCATTTTTCAACAAAATTTCTTTCGACTTCTTGTAGCGGTCGTCGTTGACAATTCTTTCGGCTGCTTGTCTGCTGTTGACGTATGTATTTTCTTCATGCCACATTGCTTTAATGGCTCTCTTGTCCTTTAGTCTCCAAGTTGGTAGCAGCATCGGTATAAAGATTGTTGGTGGTGGCGCGCATTTTAATATTGTTGTCATTGTTTTTTCCTCTATGGCCTCATATGTGCCTTGCATTTCTGCCGTTGTGGCCATGCCAAATGTCGCAGGATAATTGTTCTTAGACTTTTTGATATTTTCCCAGAAAGTATCTGTTAGACCATTCTTCATTAAGTTCTGGGCCGTCTCAGGCTTTATTATGATTTTCGACGTAATGCATTCTATGTCCACTGCAATCTGGTTTTGTGGTTCCAATAGCTCATCTATCTCTTGCCTAGTAAATGCTTCGGTACAGAGAACTTTAATTAACGATTTAGTTTCTCTTTCGTATACTTCTCCAAATATTCTTTGTACAATATTATTTGTCCTTTCTCGCCGCACCGTGATTTCTACTAATAGTCTTTCATCGTCGGTGTCGACCCATGATAGTTCACTGGGCTCTTGTTGGCCCATTTCTCCAGATTGACTTTATCGATTACTCGTTGTGTATTTGGAGTTAAGGCTATGTCGGTAGACTGTAAGAGTTTTTCTTCCAGTAACATCTCTTCTTTACTTTTACTCACCATCTCAATAATTTCGATGGGGCAATTTTTTCCCTCTTTCCGCATAGTTTCTGAACGTTTGATGATTTTGGTATAAGCACACTGAGGGTAATTCTTCAGATATTTTCTTATCTCTTTTGTGATCCCCTCATGAATTTTCTTTTCTTCCACCATTTTTATTGTCTGCAACGTTTCCGCATGCTCTTTTCTAATCAAGTTTCGAGTTGTTAGCCATGGTTGGTTTTTAAGCGCCCTTAGTTTCGTATTAGAGGTTGCACCCCACATATATTTCTTTGTTTCGTCTGTTAAAATTTCGATCTCACTCGGGCAGATCGGAGACATCGGTAAAATCTCTACGTTCTGTAACAACCACTGTTTCAGGCTTTATTATGATTTTCGACGTAATGCATTCTATGTCTACTGCAATCTGGTTTTGTGGTTCCAATATTTCATCTATCTCTTGCCTAGTAAATGCATTGTATGTTAATGCGATTGTTAGTACCCAAATGGCTGTTCTCGCTCTGATCTCTGGGGCATTAATTTCTTCAAACATTTGTGTTTTAAAGTTCCTTTTAGCCTCCATCTCATACACTCTTCTGATTTCGTATAACGTAGCTTCAGTACTTTTATGATACTTCTTAGTGGGCGATCTTATGTCTATCAGCGACCACTCTTCATGTGTAGGCTTTTCTGCTTTAATTTCCGACCATACTGTTGCTATTCTCTCCAAATGCTCAGGTGTTTGGTTCATACTGCACTTCAGAAACAAGTTTCCAGTCTCTTCCAAATTTTCAGTTATCCCCAGCAATTCCATAGTACGTGTTTGGTAGTACATATCGATCGCGATTTTAGGTTCCACCATGACTCTCTCCACTGGGGCTATTTCATTAATTTGTAAATCCACTTTTATTAGTTTAGATATTTTTCTTGTGCCGCTATCCAACGTAAACAAATTATCTAGTTTAATTTCCAAATCTTTTATGCATTTAGGCAAATCCTCTGATTTCTGTTTTATGATTATTATTACCCTCGTCTTCTGTTTCTTAGCTATCTTGAGAGTTTCTTCAATATTAGTTTGAAGTCTTTTTGATGCTCGTCGATGTTTCCTCTGTCCTCACGTCCTTTATTTGACAATCAGTCTGCGGGGTCCTCCTTCTTCTCACTCTCCTCGATTTCATCAGTGATTGTTCTATTAGTTTCTGTACATCTTTCCTAAATTCAGTTACTAAATTAATATCCCATATTTCTGGGTCATATTTTAATTTATTTTTAGCTGCCCTCTGGGGCATTATCCTTCTTTCAACTTCAGGTTCATCTTTCTCAGGTCTATATTCGTCTTGAAATTCTTCTTCATGAACACTATCTAGATCGTCCATTTCAGCGTATGTACCATCGTCAACCTGTACAATTTTAAACTCTGCGTTTTTATCAAGGGTTACTTGTTCTATATTTACTGTTGCCCTTTTTAAATTTTGAAAATGTAATACTCGTCCGTCATTCAATTTATAATTATTATTGGGTAGTGTTTGTATTACTGTGAATGGCCCTGACCACTGTGTTTTAAGTTTTCTTACTTGGTTCACGTCTTGTGTTCTCATTAGAGTGTACGCGTAAACCTTATCCCCTACCCTGTGTGGTTCGCCATATATCTTTTTATTGAAATTTCTCTCTTGCCTTATCGCTGATTTCTTTATATTATGGCACATAGCTTCGTGGATTCCAGTTATCTGGTCTTTTAATTTTCTTATGTAATCGTGATCCGGTTTCTCAGAGTATGCATGATATTGCATTGATACCGGCGTTGCCGCCTCTCTACCATACATGGCCTTATATGGGGTCATTCCCGTCGTGGAGTGTACCGATGTATTGTAGAAATACTCGACTATTTCTAATACTTCTCTCCAATCTCTTCCTCCGATTCTCGAAGTTAATACTCTTATTAATTTTATCATTGTTCTGTTTAATCTTTCCACCGCTCCATTGGCCTGTGGATGATATGCGGTTGTCTTTTCTGTTAGTATCTCCATTAGTTTAGTCATTTCTTCGAATAATTTACTTTCAAATTGAACGCCCCTATCGGATATTATTGTTTGCATTGGTCCAAATTTTAGGATCCACTCTTTTATAATTTTGTCTGCTACTACTTTTGTGGTTGTTGAATCTAGCGGTATCATTCAAGCCTATTTTGTAAAATTATCCACTAACACTAATATATACTGATAACCTTCATCGTCTTGAGACAATTTTTCCAAATCCACATGAACAATTTCATTAGGTGCTGTTGCCATAATTTTCTCAAGCGGTGCAACTTGTATCGGGAAATGACTCTTGTTATTTATAAGACATGTATTGCATTTATTAATCACATCTTCCACTGTCCTTCAAATGCTTGTAGTTATAAATCGAGCGTTAAAGGTGTTTTCTGTTTGTATTATATCCAAATGTCCATTTTCGTGTATCTTCCTAACTAATTCCCTTTTGTAATATTCAGGGATCGCTATTCTTAGCGTCTTTCCTTCTATATACAAAGTCCATTTCTATTTAGTTTCCACTTGTATCACTGAAAATAACTTTTAGCTTCTTTTCCCAGTGACCACTCATCGTTGTTCATTTTGTCTCTTATATCTTTCAGTATCAAATCACTTTTTTGTTTTTCGATTATATCTTTTTCATATATTTCTTCCTTAATTATTATCGGCATTATCGCATTCCCTTTTTTATCTGTATTGATTTCAGGTAGTTCGGCGTATTTGTTATGTGACATGAACTGAAACTGTTTCTTTTCACCATCCACCTTTTCCATATCTCTCTGATATTCTGGCAACGCTGTCCAAAAATCTGCGTTTTTATGTAACGTTCCCTTTCAGTGTTCTATATTAAATTTAAATTCATTTAAATATTCGATCCATCGTGACACAATCAACGACTTATCGCCAGAAAACTTCTTCAGCCACGCTAATCCACTATTATCAGTTCTCACTTTAAACATTTGCCCTATTAGAAAGTACCGAAATTTCTTTATACTTTCGACCAGCGCCAACATTTCTAATTTCGTTGAACCATAATTTTCCTCACTCTGTTTTAGTTTCCGACTAAAAAATTGTATGGGCACTTCTTTGCCATCCTTGATTTGACCCAAACACGCCCCTATAGCAACGTTACTTGCGTCGCAATCGAGAATAAACTCTTTACCATAATCCGGCGTATTTAATGATGGCATTTTGCTTAATTCATTTTTTATGTTATCTAACTGTTCTTGTTCTCTCCACGTCCATTCGAAAACTTTATTCTTTTTCAACAGTTCTGTCATCCTGCCGGTTTTATGAGCCACATTAGATATAAAAGAACCATAATAGTTAATAAAACCCATAATCCGCTGTAAATCCTTTTTCGTTTTCGGACTGGTAATATTCTGAATCATGTCTCTGGCATTGTTCTTCATTCGTATTTCACCTTTCCGGATCTGTCTCCCCAAAAATACGACCTGTTCTTTTAAAATTTCACATTTCTTTCCATTCACCCGTAAACCTGCTTTATACAGGATGTTCAGCATTCTATCCAGCTTTTCAAAATGTTCTTCGATTGTTTCACTTGCTATGAGTATGTCGTCTATATATGCACTTATCCCTTTTTCGACTTGTCTGTTATTCTGTTTTAAAACTTTTGTCACATATCTCTGAAATGTAGCCGGTGCATTACATAATCCGAAGGCCATGTACATCCATTCAAATAGTCCATACGGCGTTATAAATGCTGTCTTTTCAATATCCGAAGGTTCCATTGGCACTTGCCAGTACGCTTTGCAAAGATCTATGCATGTGTAGTACTTGTTTTTACTGGCTTCATATATAATGTCTTCTATCCTCGGGAGTGGATATGCGTCTTTTTTCGTTATGTCATTAAGTTTCCGGAAATCTATGCAGAGTCTGTATTTCTCACCTTGTTTCACGAACACCGTGGGCGCAGCATAAGGACTTTCACTTGGCCTAATTATCTTATTGTCAATTAGTTCGTTCAATATCGTATTATAATGTTCTTTTAAGTGTTCAGGAACTCTTCTGCATGGCAATCTTATTGGTTCTTCCGTTGTGGTTATTATTTTGTGCGTNTTTGTTTTCAGACTACTGATGTTTTGAATCATTTCTCTTGCGTTGTTCTTCATTCATATTTCACCTTTTCGGATTTGTCTCCCCAAGAATACAACCTGTTCTTTTAAAATTTCACATTTCTTTCCATTCACCCGTAAACCTGCTTTATACAGGATGTTCAGCATTCTATCCAGCTTTTCAAAATGTTCTTCGATTGTTTCACTTGCTATGAGTATGTCGTCTATGTACGCACTTATCCCTTTTTCGACTTGTCTGTTATTCTGTTTTAAAGCTTTTGTCACATATCTCTGAAATGTAGCCAGTGCATTACATAATCCGAAGGCCATGTACATCAATTCAAACAGTCCATATGGCGTTATAAATCCTGTCTTTTCAATATCCGAAGGTTCCATTGGCACTTGCCAGTACGCTTTGCAAAGATCTATGCATGTATAGTACTTGTTTTTACTGGCTTCATATATAATGTCTTCTATCCTCGGGAGTGGATATGCGTCTTTTTTCGTTATGTCGTTAAGTTTCCGGAAATCTATGCAAAGTCTGTATTTCTCGCCTTGTTTCACAAACACCGTGGGCGCAGCGTAAGGACTTTCACTTGGCCTAATTATCTTATTGTCAAT
>CABFPE010001304.1:36656-50466 GCA_900660155.1 Hofstenia miamia | reverse complement strand
TTTTATTATTTAAATGAATTCGGAAAAGCATTTAAGCCTTCGAAAACTCATTTTTAAATGATAGCCGTTCATTTTTCAAATTTTTGAATAGATAGAAATTCTCACTAACTCATCAATTTTTATGCAGAAATATCACATTTACCACATTTCTAACATTAATTCGAAGTTGGTATTTAAAAATTTTTCTACTATTTTATTCAATTCGGAAAATTATTCAAACTTTTGAAAACTCAATTTTAAGTGATAGCAGTACACCTAGAAGTTTTTAATAAAATTCCAACTTTTGTTTTACGCATCATTGGAAAGGAAGTAAAAACTGCCATAATGTTCCTAATATTTTTGCTTCAACTATCTTCGAGCTATGCATTTTGGCAGTCATGTGATGAGCGGTTATTATATGAAAAACGGAATTGCTTTGAATTTTTTGCAAACGTAATTAACCCGCAACAAACCACGGGTATTTTAGGCGTCTTCCTTTGTAGTCATTTAATGTATTTCTACCGGTAAAGATGAAAGTGACAAATTTAGTATAAATGTGTAATTATAATATTGAATGCCATTCTCGAGATGAACTCTACCTTGATCATTGGTGCCTCAAATCTTCGACGAGCAGTACAAAACCATAAATACAAACTAATGATAATCTTCATTGGGACGAATGATGTCTACAGTGACACTACACAAGCGGACTACTTTCAACGAATTGTAAAAAGAGCAATAAAGAACCTCCGGCGCTTCTCAAGGAAAATCGTGATTTTACCAATTCCCCCTGCGCATCCTCAGCATTTTGAAAAAAGAATGCTATTTAATGAAATTCTGAGAGAAGTTTCAAACGATTTCGAAAATGTTTTTTATTTTTCGAAATATCGAACAATTCGACCATTCTTTCTTGAAGATGGAATACACTTTTGCGAGAATCAGCACTTAAACATTTTAAGAACAAAGTCTTCTGTAAAAAAAGATTTGAATAAATATGTTTTCTGTTATAGTAGTTTTCATATTTATATAATACCTACATATTAATTATAAGAATATTAGTATGAAGTATGTTTGCTGAACACTATTAATTACAAAAATTTTCAGGACTTATGAACATGTGCCAGTTTATGTATTAACAAATAATATTGTAATGCTCATACTTTCCTCCATTGTGAAGAATTATTAATTGAAATCACTAATCCTTTAACAATATAATAAACAGAATAAAATAATAAATATTAAAGAATAAATTATATTTTCAAAACTTAGAAATTGTTATGCTCTATTGTAGGATAGTGCAACAAAATTACAAAATAATGCGAAACCTCGTTTTGTTGGCGTCAATTCAATTGAGATGAAATCAAAAATTTACAGTTCATATGTGAAGTTTTTTATTAATTCGAAGTTATTTAACAATTTTTTAATAATTATATACATTTAATATTAAATGATAACTGTTCATTGCTAAAATTTGTAATTAAAAGAAACTCTCCCTAACTCATTATTTGATAAGCGGAAATAACACATTTACAAATCTCTAATATTAATCCGAGGTTGGTATTTACTATTTACAATTATAATATTATGAATTCAGCCAAAATTCGAGGTTTACTAAAAATAATTAGTGTTCGCCCATAACCTATATTTCAATTTCAACACGCTCAAATTAGCTTCCGAATTAATCTCAACAACAATAATTTTAACTACCAAATTCGCAATGTTATTATTATCATTCCTTTGTCACAACTTCACGCTGGTGTGACTTTTAGCTCAGGGAACTCACCAGTTCCCAGGGAGTTTGAGGGCTTTCCTCAGGACTCTAGCTGTTCCTAATAACGCTGCCTTCTGTACTACGGATAAAACTTCGACTTTTTAATGGAATTTAGATATAGGTTAATTAAAAACAAAAGTTTATAATTTATATATGTAATCTACTAAAAATATAAGACTGGAAACTAAATGTGATACATAATTTGAGGCGTTAGGGCTTCTGCTATTATAACTTTCTTTATAGGTTTTTCGACTATATCAACTGACGTATTTCGGAACCCTATTGCTCCGCGAGTTATGAGCTTATGGATTGGGGTTATATATGAAAATGTACACAATGACTAGCTCTATGTAAAACTATTTTTTATTTTATGGATATATCATTTCTCGCTCCCTCCAATAGGATTTGTCAATTTTACCACTTCTCTTATAATCGATTATTATAATTTATAGGGTAGACTATCTTTGGAGACCTATAGCTCCATGATTTTTAATGCTATGGATACAGTTTAAATATCATTTGATGCGCGCTGATTACTTCTACGACAAACTAATTTTTATTTTTTCGATTTCATCAAATTTTACCATTTTTAGAGCAATAAATACGATCGAATAAAATCGTCATTTTTTAATTCCCGACTAACTTTAAACATCGCTATCTTAGTAAATATTGCTCTGATCGACATTAAATTATATATCCTATTAATGACAAATAAATTTAGTTGTACTTCAAAGCGAAAACATGCACCATAGTTGGGTTTCAATGATTAATTATTATTTTATTGCATTTATATAGTTTTCCTGAACTTTTAGAACATTAATTGTCTTCGATTTTCGACAAATTAGTGACTACCAGGAGCTGCTGATTACTCAAGTAGCGTCCCGGAGCGTTAAGCAGCTCATGAGCACTCATTGGCTTCAATGCTGATTACCCACGTAGCTTCCCGTAGCAATAAGCATTTTGTGAGCGCTCATTGGTCAATAATTGGCCTCAATATGCCAGCAAGTATAAATAGCCATGTGCAGGCTTATTCGGCTGGACTCTAGAGTCTAAAAATGAATATCACTTGTACGCATTTCAAACGTAAGAATGAAGAACTATGCAAAAGATGCAGAAAAAAACGCAGAATTTCTGTCACTTGTGTAGCACCAATTGAAGCACTAGTTAGTGTTGATCCCGTGAGTTAACATGATTTATTATTTAAATTTTATATTAGCTGTAAGTAGTTGTTTTATGTCAAGAAAATCGAATTCACACTGTTGACATGATAGATATTTTAATTGAGTAATATTAGTTAAGTAATATTTATTGGTTAGTAATTGTTTTTTTAGAATGATGACCACGAAGCATCTGTTTGCACTAAATTTTTTTCTTTCCTCTTATTTATTAGTAACATTTATTAATTTTCCGTAAGTATTAATGCTTTTAGATTGATGTTTCCCCCCCACCAGATGAAACTTCAACTGCTGCAGTTGAGGTATGCAATTTTCACTAAACTTTCAAGCACTTAAAAAATGAATTATATATATAATATTTCTCAATGATTATTGCATCGACTTTCTTTTTGTTAATATTTGATTATTAAGCTATAAATAAATTCCCACGTTTTCCATCATCTTAGACTTGTGTTTTTAGACGAATTTTGATTCTCTTCCCGTTGCTGAAGCTGCAGTTGAGGTAAGCTAGTTTTCTACATAATTTTATCTAGTAATTTTTGAAGTCTGAAACAATTTTGCTTGTGTTGTGTGTTCCCATGTCTTTTAAAATAGTGACAATCTCCGTGAAATCAGTAATATTTTAATTAGGCTGCATAACTATTCTAAAAAGAAAAATTTTACAAATATTGATCATATCTCAATATAGCACTTAAGTTTTTGTTCATTTTGTTCATTTTAATACAGAAGCCTGCCTCAATATTCTATTTATTTCTACAAATCAAAAACGAAAATAGCAATTAAATATAAATTTTACAAATATTGATCGTATCTCAATATAGCACTTAAGTTATAGTTCATTTTGTTCATTGCATATCGCGATTCCAATGTCCTTCTTGTTATTATATCTGTTACCTAGCAACAATTTATCTATAATTAAAATCAATAAAAAACATAATTCATTTATATAAATGGACAGCTATTCCTATTACAAACGGGCTTCGTTTGTTAGATCAAAATGCGTATTATATTTATGTTCATATATTATATTATAGTGTTTTTATATATCATAAATGTTTGAACGGTCAATGCTTCGATCTATTTGTATAAAAGTTTCAATAGTTTTTTCTTAGAAAATTTTTAATTCAATGCATTAGTGTTGAAGAACGAATCGATAGGATTACTTTACAATATTTTTATTTTAAGTTTGTATTTCTTGTTACAATATTAAGCTTATAATGTTAAATGATGATATATACAATCTTGAAACGGTTTTCGAACAGTTTTCATACCTCAAGTTAATTTTTTTCATTTCTAGTAAGATTTTTGTTCAACTTAGAGTTCGATATTATTGTTACTGCTTCGCAATTCTATGTAGTTATTCCTTTTAAATTAAATATTAGGAGTGCAAAGTTATAATTTTTTAGTATCTGCATTATAGTATATGGATATAAAATATTTTTAATCGATCAAAATATAAATCATCTGTTGGCTTAGCTTCATTCCTTTTTTTCATAACAAATTGTTTAACTAGAAAGTATATATGCTTCAAATGGAATCATTAATTATACTTGTGAATTTGAATGTTTCAACTGCCCATTTCGGAACCCTATTACTATTTGAGTATTTGTCCTAAAAATTAGATTAATATGTCAAGAGGTACGCACTGACTAGCTCCATATGTAACTGTTTGGTTTTTTTGTTTATAAAAATTGTATCTTTAACGTCGGCCATTTGTTCTATATTCTTTATTCGCCATAATACTATTATATTGAATCTGGTATTATTATTGAATCGCAATTCTACTTAGTGATTCTGTAAAATCTTGAAACGCCCTTTCAAATATTTTAATACCTTAAGCTACTTTTTTTAATTTTCGTTTGCAGAAAGATTTTTGTTCAACTTCGAGCTATTGTATTGAATTCGATATTACTGCTATTATTGCTTCTCAATTCCATTTAGTTATTTCATAAAAATTATCGTTATTAAGAGTACAAAGTTTTCTTAGTATTGCATTATAGTGTATGGATATAAAATATTTTTAATCGATCAAAATATAAATCATCTGTTGGCTTAGCTTCATTCCTTTTTTCATAGCAAATTGTTTAACTAGAATGTATTGATGTTTCAAATGGTTACTATATATATATTCTTTTTTTAATTTGTTATTTATTAATAACATATTTGATATATCAATTGGTGTTATAGTATAAAAGCTTCTATTTCTAAATGATGATCTATGCAAAATTGAAACTACTTTCAAATTGTTTTAATCTATTTAGATTGCGTATATTCGTTAGTTCTACAGTTTCTGTTTGCCTTAAAGCTATTATATTGAATTTGATATTGTTATTGAATATCAATTTCTTTGATAACCATTATAAGGAATTCAAAGTAATCGTTCTCTAGTGGTCTGTCATTATAGTGTATATGTATTAAATACTTTTAATTTATCATGGATTTCAATTTTTTATTGTCATTGTTTCGATCGCTTTTTCTTACAAAATACTAAATTAAATATATTGATGTACAATTTTTGGCTAGAGTTGTTAGGGATCAATAACATCTTTGATGTATTATTTCTTGATAAGATATATTTGCTTTATTCTATTAAGGTTTTAAAATGAATGTTTGCTTTGTAATTTTATTTTTTTATTTACTTCAAAATGTTAAGTTTCTATATATTGATGTTTGAAATTGAATCAATTGTGTTACTATATTTATATTTGATTTAAAATAATGTGCATGGATCCTTCACATGATGTATTTTTATATTTTTGTAGAACATTCGAATAATATTGGTGGTTATAATATTAATATAATTTCTTTGCAATCTGATGATTTCCTTGCACATAGAAAAACGAACTGAAATAATGTATTAATCTGTTAATCCGCAATATTTGCATTAGGTCGTAGAGGAATAAGTAGGTTCTTTTTCCTGCAGATGGAAATAGGTTGGCCAGTCTGTATATTATTGTTTAATCCTAACCTCTCCAATCGTGAAACAACAATTCGATTTGTTTGAATACTCTAAGTAGCGTAAATTCGTATTAAGTTCATTTAAGCTTTAATCCGAACTTTTGATTTTTTATTTATTTCAATTTCGTTACCTTGAGTATCTATAAGACTATTTAATGCATTTATCATTCTACATAATGTTGCTTAAGGATGTATAATTTGGTATGTAATTATTGCTATTTATTAAGGAATTCATTGTTTATTTTTTCTGATCTTAATTATTAGGATGTTGAACCATTATGTGTTGTGACTGATATTCCTTCTAATGTTGATGATTGTTATGGATGTCGACGTGCGCATGTTTCACTTCAAGAGGTGCAAATCGAGTCCGTAGTATTTCATCACTGTCTTGCATTTAAAGCAAAGGATCTGCATGGTATGACTTCTATAAGTTTATGTGAATTTTGTGCTGCCTTCGTTCAAACCAAACAATGCAATTGGAATGTCGGATGGTGCTCTGCACTGTACACATTTCTTTTTAAATGTTGCGAAAATTTGTCTGAAAATTTAGCCAAAAAATTTTGGCAATGTATTCCTGCAACTCTGCGGTTAAATTGGCAACATATTAATTTTCAGCTGCCGAATTGCATTAAGGAATGTTTAAGCACTCCGCCTATATTTATTGATGTCACAAAGGATATTATCAATTTTAAAGCATTAATGGGTACTTATAAAGCCGCCGATTTTGTTAAATGTTTAAATCAGTACCCAGCACGAACAGTAAAATGCCCTATGGGCGAACATGAATTTATTGAAAGAGCAGGTAAAATTCAATTTTGTCATTATTTGCCAAAATTTGATCCTTCTTATAAGCATTTTAAAGCTAACTATCAAGCAAATTTTCAAGGGCTCCGTGAAGATTGGAGCAGAGGTAATATAACGGTGTTAGGATCAATTCATGTTAATCCGTCTTTGTGTTATGATATTGAGCATGGTTTGTGTATACTAACTTGCAAAATGCACACTAAAGGTTCAAATTTAAAAATTGTTCATGTCCCTCGAAACCCTGTTATTGAAACAATTCCTTCGCCACATGCAGACCGATTAGGTCCAGCTACAATTCATTCGCATGTATTACATCCTGGAAAAGTTGGCTATGCCACACACAGCTGTAAATTATATGAAGAACGTGGTGGCTATTCAGGTCTTAGTTCTTTCAGTTTGTCAAATAAGCCGCGTTTTGACCATCATTCAGATATTGAAATGAAATCAGAGAATTTGATTCTACAAAATAGACCTGATGTAGTGGACAATGTTGCATCCCGTGCAGGAATTGATTTTCCTGAAGATGCTCCTGATTTTTTCATAAACCCACATGTTATAATTTCAAGTACTGATATTAATGAGTCATTACTTGGATCAACTAGTGTCAGTTTAATTGACTCTCTTGCACTGTCTAGTGAGAGTACTGTAAAAATTAAGATAGATAACACATGCTTAAGTTTTCCTAGTGATAATTTAGACGAAGCTATGGTATCACTAGATAACAGTGATGTTGCAGAAAATGATACACATAATGTGGCTCTCAATGGCAGTCAAATTGAATGCGATAATTTGGAAAGTGATGTGCCATTACCTAATTCTAATATTATTTTTGAGTTCCCATCACGTGTTGTTTTAAACTTTGATACTAATGGATTTAGTTCGATGCCATATCAACCAAATTTTAAATTTTCAAATCAACCATTCGTATATAACCTTTGCTATAATTTATTTATTGTTCTGTTTCAAAGCAATTCTGTTTCATTTAAGGAAATTAGCGAAAATAATACGCATAACTGGTTGAATGCATGTTTATTTTATTTTCACAAAAATGTCTTCAGAAGAAAAGGTAATCATTTATCTAATAGCGTGTCTTTGATATTTCTTGAAAAAATTTGCAAATTGTTTATAAGCACATCAACTGATCATTCCTGTCATTTTGAGGATGTAGCTTATATGTTGGGTTCTGTACCATTTACTGTTACACTAAAATGCCGGCGTCGCAATAATTTACTTGTTTTTGTAAATGATCATTTTGCAGAAGCTGATGTTTCTGCTGTTAATTGCATTGTGTTATATACTACAGAAGGTTTATCAAGTATGAGGCAAGCCGCGCCTCTTCCTAAAGTTATTGTTTGTAATGAAAAATTATTTGCAATTGCATCAATTTCTAATTCCTATAATAACTACAGGCACGTTTACTCTGCTTCAGATATAGAATGCATGAACTGGTGGCAGCTGAAACACGACTGCTTGCCTGTAAAATGCGAAAATGATATCTGTGAAGTAGCGTGCAAAAATTGGCGTATTGTGATGTATCTAGCAATTGAGAATGTATCTTTTGAAAAATTAAAATCACTTTATATGTCGAACATTGGAGGTCAAAATGTTATTAAATGTGATGCACATGGTATTAATTTAGTTCGTGAAAAAGCTAATTCTCTCAAAAAGTGCTGTTATTCACATGAAATTTATACGAATTTGATATCATCAGATCTAGCCTTAGAGTCATATGCTCCATGTAATTTAAAATTGATGTATTCCTGTCCACATGATGTTTGTACTGCTGGTTTGTGCCGCAAACACAGTAATGTCGTTTTAACTGCTTATAGTCACAATTTTCATATTAATGTTAAACCCCGTCCTGTTGTCATTGAACATGTACGTCCTCGAACTCGTCCATCCTGTTCACAAACTCCTGATATTGTTGCTGAGGAGGAAATTGTTGAGGCTGATATGGAAATCGAAGTTCAGGGTGCTGTTCAACCCTTTGAAAACTTTTTGACATTCGGAGGTGTTGATGGTGATTCCGAAGATGAAGAAGAACTTCAACCAATTATTTTTTCTAATGCTGGTGATGTTCCAGTGTTTTCAAAAACAAATTATATTGAGGGTCATGTTCTTTTGAACCAAAATATTGGATTGCTTTTCCGGAAACAGCAAAAGATTCACACTACAGTTGCTGCAAGACGGTTTTTTGAAAATATTGTTTCTACATGTAAAGGAAAGTCCATTCCACTTGTGTATCCAGAGGGCATGCTCTTTACAAGTATATTTTGGCACATGAATCATGACGGAAGTGTGACTGGTGCAATTCCTAAATTTTTGTATAAAAGAACTTCTGAAAATTCTAAATTAGGTTTTGCTGGGATTAAAGAACAAATTCTGTCGCGTATTGCTAATGCTGAACTTTTGACATCCACGGATCCAAGATACATTCAGTATGCATTTGATGTTGTTTTTAATTTGGATTTGTCTAGTAAGCCCACGCGTATTGTGTTGACTAGAGGGTTTGAGGAAGTCACTGATAACAAGAATCAAGTTATGGTTGGCGACCAAGAAGCCATTCTTCCTTTCGAAGTAGCAGACTCGCGAAAATGCGTAAATGAACTTTCACATTTGATTGCAAATGAATCCCCAACGTACTTTTTAACTTTGACTTGCAATCAATCAGAACATCCAGGTGTAAAACCAATCTTTGAAGCTGTCAAAAGATGGACAAATGATAATTGGGAGCAATATGTAATTTCGGGTATATCACAAGATGAATACACTAAAATGAAAGTACAGTCCGCCATGGTTGAGATTACGTTAGCTTGGGAGAGAGCTTCCCATTATTTGATGGAATTTATAGAGAAATCGGATGAACAGCCACTAGGTAAAATTAAAAAATTATGGTATAGGTATGAGTTTCAAGACTCACAAGGGAATCTACCTCATATTCATGCTCTTGTTTGGTGTGCAAACAATGACAAGAATTCAAACGAGGTGAAATTTAAGGTTGCTGGTCAATCAGCATGTGTCAATAATGTATTTCACCAATTTCACGAAATGGGTATTTTTCCTTTAGTAGGAAATAATGATTTCGTTAGTTTTACTTCTAAGGTGTCTGCTATTCAAACACATTCATGCGAAAAAGCAAGGTATCGCTGTCAAAAAAAAATTAGAGATGGTAAAAAAGTGTGTCGAGTTCCACGTTATTATTCAAATGAGTATGCTTTTGAAAAGTTTGAATTGCAACACTCAGATGATGTCTGGAAGCTTTTGGTAAAATGCAATTTAGCAGGTTATTTCGGTCGATACTCGAAATTTGGTGATGTTAAGGTCCTAGACTTTGATTTTTATGAAATTTGTGCCGAACTTCGTACTGGGAAATATACTTATCCTGCTTCTAGACATGAACATTTTTGTCCAACAAATCCTTTTTTGTTTGCGTTAACTTTAAGCAGTAGCAATCTTCTTATCTGTAGTGATGTGAATGTTGCCCGCTACCTTGCAAAGTATGCTGCAGGTGTAGAGGAACGTGCTAAAATTAAATTTAAAGCTCTCACAGAAGACGAAATTGAAGCTGAAGTTGATGCTGTAAAAAATAATAAAATTACTGGTGTCAAAATTAATGATAATGCCGTCCACAAAGGTCCAAGTGGTAGATCACTGTCAAATTGTGAATCTATCTGGTGGTTGTTTGATTTGCCATATGTTGTTAAGAATACTGAGTTCATTCATGTGTCTACTCTGCCAATGGAGTGCAGACCTGGTGTTGTTGTTTTAAGACAAAAAGAATTTTCTGGTAATGCTGGTAATGTCAAATCAGAAGCTTGTCGTGTTAGAGAAGACGTCCTAAATTTGCCGCAAAATAGATGCTTTAATCACAATCAAAAACTTCTCTTAAGTGATCGGGATGTTTCAAATTATTCTCGGGATAAAATCACTGAATTTGGCATAAGGCCACCTGAGTTGACAGTCATAGGCAATCCTAAGCAATATTTTGCCTGGTTTACACGCACTCAGTTAAAAGCTGAGAAAGTTAATAACATTGTTATCAGTCCACATGAGAAGCATTTAAAAGTTGATTATATGCAATCTCCATGGATTGATGGAGAAGGTGGTTTAATCAAAGTCCGTGAGTCAGCAATTCAGCAGGTAGATGCATATCTCTCTGCCCGAATTTCAGATGATGCTGACAAAAATCAGGTAATTGACAATATTACGCTTGTACTTGATTCTATTAATGACCCTTCTGTGGTCAATCGCTTTATTGATGTTGGCAAAGATTGTGCTGTTCCTGTTTTGCCTAGAGTTTTGCCAAATAATCCATCACGTTTTTTAATTCATATTTTGTTAAGTATGACAGAATACATTACAGAAATCGATTTATTTGAATGTGGCTCAATCATTGAAGCCTTTGAACGGTTTGGCTTTAATGACCCATATGAATTGACTCGCAAGTATGTACTTGAGGAGTTAAAATTCACTCCAGGTGGTTCAAAAAATTTTGATAGACTTTTCAAAAATGCATTCGAATTGTTTTATAGTACAATAGTTGAAAAACAGTTGGTCTTTAATGCAACTCCTGTTGTTTTGTTAAGAAATCTTCAAGAAGAAGCTTCAGAAAAATTAAATACATTGTTGATGGACCGCCGTAACACATTGTGTGAGTTTTTGTTGTCAAAAAATGATATTTTTGAAATACCAAGTAAAGTTGACTTATTGGAAGGTAATGCTATTAGCTGGACTCCGTGTATTAAGCGTGCTGACAATCAATCACTTGAGTCATTTATTGAGCAAAGTGAAGCTTTAAAAGAGTTTAAAAATTCAATTGATGAGTTTCTATCTGTTGTAAATACATTTGTGTTTGGTAAGATTTTGTGTGGCCCTCCGGGTTCAGGTAAAACTCATGTTTTGAAAACTGCAGTTGCTTATGCAGTCGCAAGAGGTGTAAATGCAATCTTTACTTCTATTTCAGGCGAAAAATCTACTGAATTCGGAGGTGCACACATTCATTTGTTGTTTCCAATTCCAGTTGATGAAAGATCACCTAATATTTCTGTACAAGGCTTGGCACAATCCACAATTAGTCGTTTGATTGCTGATCCTTTAAAACTTGCTTATGTACAACGACTTGAATTAATTGCCATTGAAGAAATCGGATTAATTAGTGCTGAGTTGTATGAAATTATTAACCTAGTATTGCAGCATGTGAAATGTAATAAATCACCGTGGGGTGGTGTTCTTGTTTTGGCCTCTGGTGATCATAAACAGCTGCCGCCTGTAAATGGTTCATTGATTTGGAATAGTCCTTTATTGTTAACTAACTTTAAAGTCTTTAAATTATTGCACTATGTCCGCAGTGCATTAGACAGTAATTTGCAAAAATGCATTGAGTATTTGCGAATGAGTAGTTTGAACAATGATCAAGTCAATGAAATTTGCAGTCTTATTTCATTAAATTGTTGTTTTGTGCCAACT
The DNA here is from genome assembly GCA_900660155.1 of Hofstenia miamia. NCBI lineage: Eukaryota > Metazoa > Xenacoelomorpha > Acoela > Hofsteniidae > Hofstenia > Hofstenia miamia. The sequence goes on along the minus strand of CABFPE010001304.1, from coordinate 38,313 downwards.
TGGAATGATCTTGCTGATTCCAATATTTTGAGAGTGTTTGGTAAAAAAAGTGCTGAAAAAGAAGCTGTTGAAAGTTTTCACAGAAATATACGGGGTACTTTAAATGAAAATGAAATATTTTCTTCCAAAGCAGTTGATGAAATAAGTCGAGATGGTGGTAGTGTGTGGGTAGAACCTGATGATAATATAGTTCCTTTCATAAATCGTTGTGTGTTGGAACAACAAGAGTTGTTGATTTATAGAGGTGTTGTAATGAGAGCAACGTACAATGATCAAACAAAACATTTTACTCAGGGTCAACTGTGTGTTGTTGAGTCATTCAATAGTCAAGAATGTACTGTAACAGTAAAGTTTGCGCCACCTGGTACCAGGCTTATTAATAATGAAATTTTGGCTAATTGTCAAGAAGTTGTTATTCGTAAAATTACTACAAGATCTTGTCTTATTAGGCGACAAACTATTGCAAGACGTACACAGTTTCCACTCAAGCACTATGTTGCTGCTACTATTCATAAAGTAATTGGGGATACCATCCCAAATATAGCAACACAGTTTTCCTTATTGAATTCCAAATATAAACTATGGTTGAAAGAACAGTTGCTTGTTGTTTTGTCAAGAGTAAAATTTCTTGAAGGATTAACATTTGTTGGGTCTAAGCAGGATACATTGTTAGCCATCAGTACACTAGCCGCTAAAACATCTCAATGGGATACATATACAGATGAAGTAATGCTTAAGGTGGCTCGGCCTTTAGTGTTAGGTAATGAACAAACAGTTAATCGTGTTGTTGAGCAGAGACACCATATTTTCAATCCTTTCCATCGTGAGCTGCCTTCTCAACCTGCAGGATATTGTTATCTGTTAGTAAGTACAAAAAACACTGAGTTGAAATATGTTGGGGAAACATGTAATTTAAGACGGAGATTAAATGAGCACAATTCAGGTCATGGTGCTGAATTTACGCGACCTATCCATCGTCGTCCTTGGGCTCTGTACGCATATATTACAGGTTTTTCGGGAGACTATGATTCCAGAGAAAACATTGAGCAAAGACGAGATTTAGAGTTTCAGTGGCAGAGTGTAATTCGTGAGCGTCGTGCAAATATACAAAGATCTGCAGAGATTGGTTCAATTTTAATGAAAGACTATGCTGGGGCTACTATGGTTATATGTGGAGAACTCACTGTTCCACGTGAGCATTAACTAAATTTTGATTTAACCATTTTGTTGATTACCATTTTGTTGATTACCATTCTGCAATGTTTTCGATTTCTTCTTGTTTCCCTTGAGACCTGTTCACGGGGAAACACCTTTTGTTGATCTCCATTATGTCCTTTCCATTTTGTTGATTACCATTATGTCCTCAGCTAAATTCGCACTCTATTGACCTTTTCAACTGAGTGAAAATTTAGCTTTTGTTGATCTCCATTATGTCCTTTCCATTTTGTTGATTACCATTATGTCCTCAGCTAAATTCGCACTCTATTGACCTTTTCAACTGAGTGAAAATTTAGCTTTTGTTGATCTCCATTATGTCCTTTCCATTTTGTTGATTACCATTCTGCAATGTTTTCGATTTCTTCTTGTTTCCCTTGAGACCTGTTCACGGGGAAACACATTTTGTTGATCTCCATTATCTCCTTTCCATTTTGTTGAT
>CABFPE010001304.1:8056-35656 GCA_900660155.1 Hofstenia miamia | reverse complement strand
CTTTTTTACCATCTCTAATTTTTTTTTGACAGCGATACCTAGCTTTTTCGCATGAATGTGTTTGAATAGCAGACACCTTAGAAGTAAAACTAACGAAATCATTATTTCCTACTAAAGGAAAAATACCCATTTCGTGAAATTGGTGAAATACATTATTGACACATGCTGATTGACCAGCAACCTTAAATTTCACCTCGTTTGAATTCTTGTCATTGTTTGCACACCAAACAAGAGCATGAATATGAGGTAGATTCCCTTGTGAGTCTTGAAACTCATACCTATACCATAATTTTTTAATTTTACCTAGTGGCTGTTCATCCGATTTCTCTATAAATTCCATCAAATAATGGGAAGCTCTCTCCCAAGCTAACGTAATCTCAACCATGGCGGACTGTACTTTCATTTTAGTATATTCATCTTGAGATATATTTAAGATTACATATTGCTCCCAATTTTCATTTGTCCATTTCTTCACAGCTTCAAAAATAGGTTTTATACCAGGATGTTCTGATTGATTGCAAGTCAAAGTTAAAAAGTAAGTCGGAGATTCATTTGCAATCAAATGTGAAAGTTCATTTACGCATTTTCGCGAGTCTGCTACTTCGAAAGGAAGAATTGCTTCTTGGTCACCAACCATAACTTGATTTCTGTTATCAGTGACTTCTTCAAACCCTCGAGTTAGAACAATACGAGTTGGTTTACTAGACAAATGTAAATTGAAAATAACATCAAATGCATACTGAATGTATCTTGGATCAGTGGATGTCAAAAGTTCAGCATTAGCAATACGTGACAGAATTTGTTCTTTAATCCCAGCAAAACCTAATTTAGAATTTTCAGAAGTTCTTTTATACAAAAATTTAGGAATTGCACCAGTCACACTTCCGTCATGATTCATGTGCCAAAATATACTCGTAAAGAGCATTCCTTCAGGATAAACAATTGGAATAGACTTTCCTTTACATGTAGAAACAATGTTTTCAAAAAAACGTCTTGCGGCAATTGTGGAATGAATTTTTTGTTGCTTACGGAAAAGTAATCCAATGTTTTGATTTAACAGCACATGCCCATCGATATAATTTGTTTTTGCAAAAACTGCAACATCACCAGCATTAGAAAAGACGAGAGGTTGAAGTTCTTCTTCATCTGTTTCATTGCCATCAATACCTCCGAAAGTCAAAAAATTTTCAAAAGGTTGAGCAGCATTTTCACGTTCCATTTCCATGTCTGTATCAACAACATCTTCATTTACAACATCTGACAAAATTGAACTTGATGGACGTGGCTGAGTGCGCATATTTTGAATAACAACAGGCCGAGGTACAACATTCACATGAAACTCACTGCTATATGCAGATAAGATGTCATTACTGTGTTTTCTACACAAACCCGCAAAGCAGTCTTCCCGCGGACAAGAATACATCAACTTCAAATTACAAGGAGCATATGGCCCAATGTTTAAATCAGAATCCAATAAACTAGCTTGTATTTCTCGTGAATAACAACATTTTTTGTCTGAACAAGCTTTTTCTCGAATTAAATGTATATGATGTACATTACAAGACATAATAGTTTGGCCTCCAATGTAGGACATGTAATTTGATTTTAACTTTTCGAAACTAACGTTTTCAACAGCAATATACATAACAATACGCCAATTTCGGCGTGTTATCTCACAGATATCGTTTTCACATTTTACTGGCAGACAACCATGCTTTAACTGCCACCATTTTATACATTCAATATCTGAATCTGAATAAACATGTCTATAATTATTATGAGAATTGCAAATTGATGCAATTGCAAATAATTTTTCGTTGCAAACAATAGCTTTAGGAAGAGGTGCTGCTCGCCTCATACTTGATACACTCTCAGTAGTGTAAAATACTAAGCAATTTACATTAGTAATATCTGTTTCTGAAAAATAGTCATTTACAACAATAAATATATTTTCCTGGCGGCGGCATTTTAAAGTGATAGTAAATGGAACAGTACCTAAAATATATGCTACATCCTCAAAATGACATGATTGATCAGTAGATGAACTGATGAAAAATTTGCAAATTTGATCAAGGCATTTAAGAGATATATAGTTACCTGCATAATGACGTTTTCTATTAAAAACGTTTTGATTGAAGTACAATAAAGATGCTTTCAACCAATTTTCAGAAATTTTTTCACTGATTTCTTTGAAAGAAACAAATTTACTTTGAAAAAGTACTATGAATAAATTATATAAAAGGTTATACAGAAATGGTTGAGATGAAAACTTAAATTTGGGCTGATACGGCATATTACTAAAACCACAACTATCAAAATTTGAAACAACAAGTGATGGAAATTCAATAACAATAACAGTGTTTGCATGATTTATGAATGGCGATTGGCTTTCTAATAAATCAGGTTCAATTTGGTTTTCATTAAGAGCAAGATTGTGAGCAGCAGTATCTTCGACAACGTCACTATCATTAAAAGATACCATAGCCTCATTTAAGTTATCACTAGTAGAACGTAAAAATGATATATCTATATGAATTTTGACAGTGCAATCATCAGTTGAAAGTACAACAGAGTCGATTAGACAAACACTGTTTGAACCCTCTAATGATGCATTAATGTCAGTACTTGAAATTATAACATGTGGGTTTATGAAAAAATCAGGTGCATCTTCAGGAAAATCAATTCCTGCACGGGATGCAACATTGTCCACTACATCAGGTCTATTTTGTAGAATCAAATTTTCTGATAGCATTTGAATATGTGAATGCTTATCAAAGCGCGGCTTGTTTGATAAACTGCATGAACTGAGACCTGAGTAGCCACCACGTTCCTCATACAATTTCCAGCTGTGTGTGGCATAGCCAACTTTACCCGGATGTAATACATGCGAATGAATTGTAGCTGGACCTAATCGGTCTGCATGTGGCGAAGGAATTGTTTCAATAACAGGGTTTCGAGGGACATGAACAATTTTTAAATTTGAACCTTTAGTGTGCATTTTGCAAGTTAGTATACACAAACCATGCTCAATATCATAACACAAAGACGGATTAACATGAATTGATCCTAACACCGTTATATTACCCCTGCTCCAATCTTCACGGAGCCCTTGAAAATTTGCTTGATAGTTAGCTTTAAAATGCTTATAAGAAGGATCAAATTTTGGCAAATAATGACAAAATTGAATTTTACCTGCTCTTTCAATAAATTCATGTTCGCCCATAGGGCATTTTACTGTTCGTGCTGGGTACTGATTTAAACATTTAACAAAATCGGCGGCTTTATAAGTACCCATTAATGCTTTAAAATTGATAATATCCTTTGTGACATCAATAAATATAGGCGGAGTGCTTAAACATTCCTTAATGCAATTCGGCAGCTGAAAATTAATATGTTGCCAATTTAACCGCAGAGTTGCAGGAATACATTGCCAAAATTTTTTGGCTAAATTTTCAGACAAATTTTCGCAACATTTAAAAAGAAATGTGTACAGTGCAGAGCACCATCCGACATTCCAATTGCATTGTTTGGTTTGAACGAAGGCAGCACAAAATTCACATAAACTTATAGAAGTCATACCATGCAGATCCTTTGCTTTAAATGCAAGACAGTGATGAAATACTACGGACTCGATTTGCACCTCTTGAAGTGAAACATGCGCACGTCGACATCCATAACAATCATCAACATTAGAAGGAATATCAGTCACAACACATAATGGTTCAACATCCTAATAATTAAGATCAGAAAAAATAAACAATGAATTCCTTAATAAATAGCAATAATTACATACCAAATTATACATCCTTAAGCAACATTATGTAGAATGATAAATGCATTAAATAGTCTTATAGATACTCAAGGTAACGAAATTGAAATAAATAAAAAATCAAAAGTTCGGATTAAAGCTTAAATGAACTTAATACGAATTTACGCTACTTAGAGTATTCAAACAAATCGAATTGTTGTTTCACGATTGGAGAGGTTAGGATTAAACAATAATATACAGACTGGCCAACCTATTTCCATCTGCAGGAAAAAGAACCTACTTATTCCTCTACGACCTAATGCAAATATTGCGGATTAACAGATTAATACATTATTTCAGTTCGTTTTTCTATGTGCAAGGAAATCATAAGATTGCAAAGAAAGCTGTCTATAGAATATTATATTAATATTATAACCACCAATATTATTCGAATGTTCTACAAAAATATAAAAATACATAATGTGAAGGATCCATGCACATTATTTTAAATCAAATATAAATATAGTAACACAATTGATTCAATTTCAAACATCAATATATAGAAACTTAACATTTTGAAGTAAATAAAAAAATAAAATTACAAAGCAAACATTCATTTTAAAACCTTAATAGAATAAAGCAAATATATCTTATCAAGAAATAATACATCAAAGATGTTATTGATCCCTAACAAATCTAGCCAAAAATTGTACAACAATATATTTAACTTAGTATTTTGTAAGAAAATGCGATCGAAACAATGACACAAAAAGATTGAAATCCATGATAGATTGAAAAGTATTTAATACATATACACTATAATGACAGACCACTAGAGAACGACTACTTTGAATTCTTTATAATGGTTATCAAAGAAATTGACATTCAATAACAATATCAGATTCAATATAATAGCTTTAAGGCGAACAAAAACTGTAGAACTAACGAATATACGCAATCTAAATGGATTAAAACAATTTGAAAGAAATTTACATTCAATAACAATATCACATTGAATATAATAGCTTTAAGGCAAACAAAAACTGTAGAACTAACAAATATACGAAATCTAAGTGGATTAAAACAATTTGAAAGTAGTTTCAATTTTGCATAGTAACCATTTGAAACATCAATACATTCTAGTTAAACAATTTGCTATGAAAAAAGGAATGAAGCTAAGCCAACAGATGATTTATACATTGATCGATTAAAAATATTTCATATCCATATACTATAACACAATACCAAAAAAATTATAACTTTGTACTCTTAATAACGATAATTTTTATGAAATAACTACATGGAATTGCGAAGCAAAAATAATATCGGATTCAAAATAATAGCTCGAAAGTCAACAAAAAAGACGACTCACGCAACTTGATGTATTAAAACTGTTTGAAAGCCGCTTCAAAATTGCATAGATAATCATTTAACAATAAAACTCTAATACTGTAACAAGAAATACATATTTAAAAGAATAATATTGTACAGTAATCCTATTGATTCCTTTAACATCAAATACATTGAATTAAATATTTTCTAAGAAAAAATTATTGAAACTTTTATACAAATAGATCGAAACATTGATCGTTCAAACATCTATGATATATAAAAACTCTATAATATAATATATGAACATAAATATAATACGCATTTTGATTTAACAATAAAAAACAAATGAAGCAGGTTTGTAATAGGAATAGCTGTCCATTTATATAAATGAATTATGTTTTTTATTAATTTTAATTATAGATAAATTGTTGCTAGGCAACAGAAATAATATCAAAAGGACATTGAGATTGCGATTTACAATGAACAAAATAAACTATAACTTAAGTGCTATATTGAGATATGCTCAATATTTGTCAAATTTATATTTAGTTGCTATTTTGGTTTTTGATTTCTAGAAATAAATCGAATATTAAGGCTGTCGTCTGTATTAAAATTGATAGAACGTAAACAATATTTAATATAAGTTGATGATGCGGTTTATTTTCTGAGTTATCCTTTTATAATTAAAAATTACTGAAGTATTTTAAAAGAAATAGGATCCTACATCACAAATTAAATTGTTTCAGACTTTCAAAAAATACTAGATAAAATTATGTAGAAAACTAGCTTACCTCAACTGCAGTTTCAGCAATGGGAAGAGAATCAAAATTCATCTAAAAAATACAAGTCTAAGATGATGGAAAACATGGGAAATTATTTATAGCTGAATAATCAAATATTAACAAAAAGAAAGTCGATGCAATAACTATTGAAAAATATTATATATATAATTCATTTTTTAAGTGCTTAAAATTTTAGTGAAAATTGCATACCTCAACTGCAGCAGTTGAAGTTTCATCTGGTGGGGGGGAAACATCATTCTAAAAGCATTAATACTTACGGAAAATTAATAAATGTTACTAATAAATAAGAGGAAAGAAAAAAATTTAGTGCAAACAGATGCTTCGTGGTCATTATTCTAAAAAAACAATTACTAACCAATAAATATTACTTAACTAATATTACTCAATTAAAATATCTATCATGTCAACAGTTTGAATTCGATTTTCTTGACATAAAAACAACTACTTACAGCTAATATAAAATATAAATAATAAATAATGTTAACTCACGGGATCAACACTATCTAGTGCTTCAATTGGTGCTACACGAGTGACAGAAATTCGAAGTTTTTTTCTGCATCTTTTGCAGAGTTCTTCGTTCTTACGTTTTAAATGCGTACAAGTGTTATTCATTTTTAGACTCTAGAGTCCAGCCGAATAAGCCTGCACATGACTATTTATACTTGCTACAGTATTGAGGCCAATTATTGACCAATGAGAGCTCACAAAATGCGTATCGCTACGGGAAGCTACATGGGTAATCAGCATTGAGGTCAATGAGTGCTCATGAGCTGCTTAACGCTACCGGACGCGACGGCAGTAATCAGCAGGAGCTATAGGTCTCCAAAGATAGTCTACCATATGTTTTATAATAATCGATTATAAGAAAAGTGTTAAAATTGAAAATTTCTATTCATCGTTGCGATAGAAGGAGAATTAATATATCCAAAAAATAAAAAACAAATTCACATGGAGCTATTGATTGGCAAGAGAATGATATATTATTTATACCCATAGCGTCAAAATTGACTTTGCAGCAGCCTTCTGAATTGGGACTACCGCATTGTTAAAATCGCTTGACTGCTATTCAATGTAAATGTGCAAGATATTTAGTTCATGATAGAAAGATAATTTTTTATAATTGTAATAATGTTATTTTTACTCTTAAAAAATAACTTTTGTACTTGTAGTTCAATTCAAATTGAATATGCTGCATCCATTTTGAATTTACAATAAGTATTTAGATGAAAGCTATATTAATTAATTTTTACAAGTACACAATACAGCTAAAACTATACATTTAAGTATTAGAACTCGCTTCCGAATTCATAATAATTCAAAAATCAGTACAAATTTCATCTTAATATTGATTCACATGTATTTCAAGTTAGACATCGATATTTAAGCCTAGATGAATGCAATTTTTACGAATACCTGAATAATTAAAAAAATTAGTTTAAATAGAATACTATAAATGTATGGCTATCAAACAATTCGCATTAAATTAAAGAATATTTTGACATGTTTCCAAACTTACTACAAATTTTAAAATTGTCAGACAGCAATTCGCATTAAATTAGAGTTATAATGTATAAGTTTCATCTGCTTCGACTTATTATCATTCTATTGCTGAAAGCTTGATCAATAAATTTTTTTAAGGGTAAAGCGTACATTGAAAATATTATAATAAAATATTTTGACATGTTTCCGAACTTACTACATATTTTTTGAAATTGTCAGACAACAATTCGCATTAAATTAGAGTTATAATGCATAAGTTTATTCTGTTTTGACTTAGTATCATTCTATTGCTGAAAGCCTGATCAATAATTTTTTTAAGGGTAAAGCATACATTGAAAATATTTTAGAGTTATAATGTATAAGTTTCATCTTATTATAAATTTTAGAATTTTCAGACCCCAATTCGCATTAAATTTATAAATATACTGCTATCATTTAAAATTGAGTTTTTGTAACCTTGAATGATTTTCCGAATTGATATAAATAATAAAAAATTCAAAAAACAATATCGGTATATAGTTAAAGATTAAAATTTTTTTTATTCTACTTGTGAAATGATGCATTAAGTAAAAAATTAAATTTAATTCAAAATTTATAAGTGTAAGGCTATCATTTAAAATTGAGCTTTTAAAAGTGTGAATGATTTTCCGAATTGATACAGGTAATAAAAATGTTTAAATACCAACTTTGCATTATTTCTAGCGATGTGGTAAATATCATATTTTTATGTATCACATACTATTTAATTGTAATTAAAATAATTATTGATATTTCTTACACATACAAAAAAATTACAAGCACAATAACAAACGTTGAAAAGTATTTAAATAAGTCTGGCAATTCTTTCTGAGGGTCCAGCTGCGTAATTTGTTTCATTTTCAGCCATCGCCAGCTCGATTTTTTGAAATTCTCCAATTGGAACCATTCGAACAACATTGAATTTCTTAATATCCGAGAAAGTATCATCGGTTCCTCGTGACCAGCCATATATTTTCCACAGTTGGATATCTTGGAGCTTCTTCATACCTTTATGTCGCAACTCCTGCGAGTTAATAGAGGAGATAGGCATCTAAACAAATTTACTATAACTACTCAAATAAACAACGTATGTAATATTAAATTAGAAATATACAGATTGTATTACTTATGCCACCACGCAAACACTACATAAGATAAAGTCAGATCATGGTTAAATATTTCTTAAGAATACAACAAATATATACTAGTTATTAAGAAAATCCAAGTTGTTTACAATTGATTCAAGTAAAATTGAAATAGTGAGTCTAAATTTAGCATTAATTTAGGGTTATAATGCATATGACAATTAAAGCTTAAAAGATTGTATTAAATTCATAGCGCACATCAAGGCTTATAAACTAAAATATACTTACATTGAGAGCTTCTCTTTCAAACAGGTATTTTGTCAACGTCGTAGATGTAACCTCCATTTTCTTCTTTATTTTCAGAAGCTTAAAAATGACGGTAATATTCCATCTCTCGCTGGCTTTGGCATCCATACAAATACTGCATGGCATTCCATATGCACCATCACAGAGGTTGCCACTGCAGCAGGTACTTGAAAAAATCGCTACGAATTTAATAACTGAGGCGTCGATTGCTTCACAAAAAAACTTGAAGCTGCTATCATTCTGTAGCTCTATTGGACGAAGTGCTATTCTCCCATCATCCAACTCTGCATCTACCAAAGCATTTCTTGATTTAATAATGCAGGTCTGACCCAAAGTCAGCTTTGTATACTCTGGGTCAAGAACCATAACGATTTTTCCTATAGCAATTCCGTGTCCAGCCATTCTGAGAAGCACTTTCGTTTCAGCTTCAGACTTGGTAAACATCACGAACATGTCTCCCGAATTAATATCTCTAAATAAAGGGTAAGAATATTTATAATGATGAATATATACTTACGCAAAGACTAACATTTTGTGATAGTTGGCCTCTGTAATAATCTTCTTTCCCTTAGAAGTCTTATTTGTCATAGAAACACTGCCTGAGGTTCTTACATGACACAGCATGGCCGTCATCTGCTGATCAAAAAATAGCTCGCCATCGCTATCTTCATCATCCAATTCCCGCTTCATCTTAATAAGATTTGTTTCTCGCAGTTCCAAGGCAAGTGCTGTGGCTTTATCATCGGAGAGGAAGTTAATGTAAGACATGATACAATGAAATGATGGTACTTCATAAGTTTGTATATTTATATTAAACAATAAACAAATTTCATTGGTCCTTTTCTTTTTATGGATACTTGTCCATCAAAAATGCGGTCCCTTTGTGATTCAAATTTTGATTGAAATGTAATGGTCGTTGTTTGCTTAGTGCCTGTCACTTAATTGTTAACCCCAGGATTTTTGGTTAGAATGTATTTCAGTATTGTTTGGGATGATAAACCACCAATTTCTACAAATGAAATGTTTGCTTAGTTCCCGTAACTTAAAAGTTAAGCACCGCAATTTTGGTTGATTGGCTTGTGGTCAAGCGCCATGAATTATAATTGCTTAAAATTGCATCCACAAATTGCGCACTACTCATTATAGCACACTATGTATCAAATAGTGAATATAATATATTAAAAATACCTAATATTAATGCAAATTTTGTCTTTTATTAGCAAATAATCTACGCAACTATTTTTTGAATGCTTTCGAACTGATGTCATATCGAAATTGTGTTTGCATTGCAATTAGTTATGTTTATGTTTTTTAAACACTAATTTCATCTTCGAAGTATTATTATTAGATATACAAATTTGTTATTTTCTGGTTATTGGTAATGAATTAAATGCAAAGTCAGAGCTTATATCTAAATGTATTAATATACTCACACCACCTAAAATGAATTTGAAGATGCTTATATCAGAATATACAACTAAATATGGTATTTTTATTGCCAATTCTTTAGGATTAGGCTCTTTTTCAATACTAATTTTATGTATTTTAATTTACAGAATTAAGAATTACAATCTGGCAATAAATTAGTATAAAAAAATATCATAAAATTCACATATATTTCAGGAAGTTGAATCCCAAAATATTCACCTTAATATTAGAGTTTTAAGAATGGAATAAATATTTGCAAGATTCTAAAAATTGCTAACATTTTGAGAAATTTTATCAAAAAGTGTTTAGCCTTAATATGGAAATTGTGGTCTATTTGTAAATTAATATAAATTTGCATTTACTAACAGAAAGTTATTTAATAAAAATGCAGATTTTAATTGATCGGATTTATCGTTCTAAAATGGTAAACAATATAGAAATGTCAAAATTGACTTTGTAGTAGCCTTCTGAAATGTGACTACCGCATTGTTAAAATCGATTGGTTGTAGACAGGTCAAGGACAAAGGATTGCATTTAACAACAGAAAGTTATGTAATAAAAATAACAATTTTAATCGATCGCATTAATCGCTCTAAAAATGGTAAAATTTGATGAAATCGAAAAAATAAAAATCAGTTTATAGTAGAACTATTCAGCGTGCATCAAATGATATTTAAACTGTATCCATAGCATTAAAAATCATGGAGCTATAGGTCTCCAAAGATAGTCTACCCTATAAATTATAATAATCGATTATAAGAGAAGTGGTAAAATTGACAATTTCTATTGGTCGATGCTATTGAATGAGAATGGATAAACCTCAAACATAAAACATAGTTTCACATTGAGCTAATAACTGTCAACATTTTGATATATAAACCTAATCCATAAGGTCAAAACTCGCGGAGAAATGGGGTAATCAGCAGCTTATGATAGTAATTTGTCGAAACTTAAAGAAAATTTAATGTTCCTAAGAGTTCGGGAAAAATATAAAGTATTATAATAGTTAATTTTTGAAACCCAACTATGGTGCATTTGTTTTCATTTTTGAGTACAACTAAATTGAATTTTCATATATAAGAGTTATCTAAATGTTCACTACAAAATTCGCATTATATTTGACTGTTTCAAGCATTTAAATTTTCACATAAATTAATTAAAGAAGTTAGATAAAAAATTTTCATTGATATGGCGAACACAATAAATTTTATATTAAGTTACTCTAAATGGGATCTTGGTCAGACCAGGAATAAGAACTACTGCATATTATTAAAAGTTATATGCTTCACTGTAAATACGCAAGATATTAAATTCATGATACAATAATAATTTTTGATTTAGTGCTTAAATAAAATTTTTTAAATTCACTACTACAGAATAAAATTTTTTTTAGCATTTTTGAATCGTTTTCCATATTGATATAAGTAGTAACAATGTTTATCATACAATTAATGAATATGTTCTTTCTACTAATATCATGCATCAAATGAAATTTCAATGTGACCCATGTCTTTTAGTTAGAGTTTAATTAAAAAAATACAAATGTATGGCCATCACATAAATTATAATGTTATAACTTTCTTGCGGTGTTCTAAAGTCCCACTTTCTTTAATGGCACCGCTTTGAATTTTTGACCTAATCACGTAGCTCACGCTCATTCCGGTGATGTTCTAAGGTCCCGCTTTCTTTAAGGGCCCCGCTTTGAATTGTTGAAATCATCCTAATCATGTGGCTCATGCTCATTCCCGTGACGTTCTAAGGTCCCGCTTTCTTTAATGGCTCCGGTTTGAACAATCTAAGATTGAGATTAAAGCATAGCCGCAAAATTGCTATTATATATATTAGGTCAATATATCATTTGGATAATCATTTGCCGAATGTCTTCAACATTGATATTAGGTGCTTCAAATCTCAGACGTGCGTGTGCGTCACTACCAGCATTTATTATAAAGGACACCGAGATTGATGCCAGGGGTGGGAGAAGATTCCAACATTTGGTCAATTATGTTCCAAAAAATAAATATGAAATGATTATCATATTTATTGGAACAAATGATGTATACAGAAGTGGATCAGCAGCGACTTTCGAATACTATGTCAAAGAAGCTATAAAGAGCCTGCTCGTCCATTGCAAAAAAATCATTATATCCAGAATACCGGCAGTGAAGGATGAACTTAAAGAGAGGCAAAAGATTTTTAATGAAATTTTGCAAAAGAATTGCAATGGCAATACTGTCATATACAGCTCAAAATTCCTTACGATTCGAAAAAATTTTCTAAAGGATGGGATACATTTTAAAAGGTCAGAACATTTAAACATTCTTAGAGGCTTAGCCCAAACGAAAAAACATTTCTTATAAACTTTTGTTATTATTGTTATACACTTATATAAATATAAACTTTTTAGACTTGTAATTGAACTCTATTTAAAAATATGCATATACATGTACATAGAAAATGAATATTATAATATCTACTACTAAATTGATAATATTTAATAAAGTTGTGTACATTGAAACTAAATTTTGAAATGCTTGCGAATTGATATAAATATTAATTTTGCCTTAAATTTATAGTAATTTGATAATTTAAGTATTACACCAATATCTAGAAATTCACATTTGTTATTTTAAATGTCCGATGCTTTCAATTAATTAAGCTAATTTATATTTAATAATTGCAATAATAGAATGGGATCCATATCCTTCCCACTTCTTTAATATACTTAAAAAAATTAGCATAGGCTTACATTAATACATTTTCCTGCTTATAACAATAAGTGTCTGTTTGAACTAATGAACCATAATTATAATTTAATCTACGGAGTACATGCAAAATTTCATTTAGATAGCTTGAACTATTTTCAGATAATATATTTCAATATAAATTGTGTTGGCACTAAATAGCATATAACACTACATTTGGTTAGAATGAATTCCTTTATTGTTTGGGATGATAAACCACCAATTTCTACAAATGAAATGTTTGCTTAGTTCCCGTAACTTAAAAGTTAAGCACCGCAATTTTGGTTGATTGGCTTGTGGTCAAGCGCCATAAATTATAATTGCTTAAAATTGCATCCACAAATTGCGCACAACTATTATAGCACACTATGTATCAAATAGTGAATATAATATATTAAAAATACCTAATATTAATGCAAATTTTGTTCAAATTTTATTAGCACTAATCTACGCAACTATTTTTTGAATGCTTTCGAACTGATGTCATATCGAAATTGTGTTTGCAGTTGCAATTAGCATGTTTATGTTTTTTTCTACTTAGACTCCAAATTCGCATTATTATTATTAGATATACAAATTTGTTATTTTCTGGTTATTGGTAATGAATTAAATGCAAAGTCAGAGCTTATATCTAAATGTATTAATATACTCACACCACCTAAAATGAATTTGAAGATGCTTATATCCGTTTGCGAATTGGTATAGGTAATAATAAATTAGCAATAAACCCGGGTTGTCCACCGGACGATTATTGAATTTAAATATGAACCTAAATTTAGAAAATGCTACAATCGGTAAATATATGGATTATAAACTATTTCAGTTTTAAAGTAATAAAAAATTTTGGATCCCAAAATCACCTTAATATTAGAGATATAATGAATTTATTATTTCTACTTATCAAATTATAGGTTAACCTAACGTTTTATAATAATCGATTATAAGAAGAGTGTTAAAATTGAAAATTTCTATTCGTCGTTGCTATAGAAGGAGAATTAATATATCCAAAAAATAAGAAACAAATTCACATGGAGCTATTGATTAGCAAGAGAATGATACATTATTTATACCCATAGCGTCAAAATTGACTTTGTAGTAGCCTTCTGAAATGTGACTACCGCATTGTTAAAATCGATGGGTTGTAGACAGGTCAAGGACAAAGGAATTGCATTTGCTGACAGAAAGTTATGTAATAATATGACTATTTTTATCGATCGCATTTATCTCTCTAAAAATAGTAAAAATAAATGAAATCGAAAAATAAAAAAGTTTATCATAGAGATATTCAGTGCGCATCGAATGATATTTAAGTTGTATTCATAGAATAAAAAATTTATATTACGAACTTCGGATTAATATTAATGATACCATAGATTTCTTAATTCTACTCATCAAATGATATATTACGTGAAAGATTGAATTGAAATAAGAAAATTTTTATATTCGTCCAGCATAAAAATTGAATTTACAAAGGTTTGAATGATCTTTCAAATTTATATAAGGAATAAAACTATTACGAATAGATTGGAATTGAACCAATGTCTCTCATCAGCAAATGATGAGTGTGATACCACTTCACTACTATTCGCAAATAATACAATAGCAATACAAAAATTGCCTAACAATTTTTTAAAAACACTTGAGTTAAACACTAATTTCATCTTCGAAGTAATTCACCTAATCCCAAATTCCTCGTTTTTTATAATATTTTAATGTTTTAAGATCTATATTAGAGCCACGAGGCGCCTTGGCGCTGAGATATTGTTTGTTTTAAATAATATAATAATGTAGTATTAGAATATACAACTAAATATGGTATTTTTATTGCCAATTCTTTAGGATTAGGCTCTTTTTCAATACTAATTTTATGTATTTTAATTTACAGAATTAAGAATTACAATCTGGCAATAAATTAGTATAAAAAAATATCATAAAATTCACATATATTTCAGGAAGTTTAATTTGAAAATATTCGCCCTGAACGCGACTTTTAAGTATGGAATAAATATTTGCAAGATTCTAAAAATTGCTAACATTTTGAGAAATTTTATCAAAAAGTGTTTAGCCTTAATATAGAAATTGTGGTCTATTTGTAAATTAATATAAATTTGCATTTACTAACAGAAAGTTATTTAATAAAAATGCAGATTTTAATTGATCGGATTTATCGTTCTAAAATGGTAAACAATTTTGAAATCGAAAAATTGACTTTGTAGTAGCCATCTGAAATTTGAGTACCTTCTGAAATAAATCGATGGGTTGTAGACAGGTCAAGGATAGTAGACAGGTCAAGGACAAAGAAATTGCATTTGCTAACAGAAAGCTATTTTAATCGATCGCAGTAATCGTCCTGAAAACAGTAAAAATAGATGAAACCGAAAAAATAAAAATCAGTTTATAGTAGAACTATTCAGCGTGCATTGAATGATATTTAAACTGTATTCATAACATTAAAATTCATGGAGCTATAGGTCTCCAAAGATAGTCTACCCTATAAATTATAATAATCGATTATAAGAGAAGTGGTAAAATTGACAAATCCTATTGGAGGGTGCGGTGGAATGAGAAATGATATATCCAAAAAATAAAAAATAATTTCACATAGAGTTATTGATTAGCTAGAGAATGATGCAATTTTTATGCATATAGCGTCAAAATTGACTTTGCAGTAGCCTTCTGAATTGGGACTACCGCATTGTTAAAATCGCTTGACTGCTATTCAATGTAAATGTGCAAGATATTTAGTTCATGATAGAAAGATAATTTTTTATAATTGTAATAATGTTATTTTTACTCTTAAAAAATAACTTTTGTACTTGTAGTTCAATTCAAATTGAATATGCTGCATCCATTTTGAATTTACAATAAGTATTTAGATAAAAGCTATATTAATTAATTAATTTTTACAAGTACACAATACAGCTAAAACTATACATTTACGTATTAGAACTCGCTTCCGAATTCATAATAATTCAAAAATCAGTACAAATTTCATCTTAATATTGATTCACATGTATTTCAAGTTAAACATCGATATTTAAGCCTAGATGAATACAATTTTTACGAATACCTGAATAATTAAAAAAATTAGTTTAAATAGAATACTATAAATGTATGGCTATCAAACAATTCGCATTAAATTAAAGTTTATTTTGACATGTTTCCAAACTTACTACAAATTTTAAAATTGTCAGACAGCAATTCGCATTAAATTAGAGTTATAATGTATAAGTTTATGCTGTTTTGACTTAGTATCATTCTATTGCTGAAAGCTTGATCAATAAATTTTTTAAGGGTAAAGCATACATTGAAAATATTATAATAAAATATTTTGACATGTTTCCCCAAACTTACTACATTTTTTGAAATTGTCAGACAACAATTCGCATTAAATTAGAGTTATAATGTATAAGTTTCATCTGCTTCGACTTATTATCATTCTATTGCTGAAAGCTTGATCAATAAATTTTTTTAAGGGTAAAGCGTACATTGAAAATATTATAATAAAATATTTTGACATGTTTCCGAACTTACTACATATTTTTTGAAATTGTCAGACAACAATTCGCATTAAATTTATAAATATATTGCTATCATTTAAAATTGAGTTTTTGTAACCTTGAATGATTTTCCGAATTGATATAAATAATAAAAAATTCAAAAAACAATATCGGTATATAGTTAAAGATTAAAATTTTTTTTATTCTACTTGTGAAATGATGCATTAAGTAAAAAATTAAATTTAATTCAAAATTTATAAGTGTAAGGCTATCATTTAAAATTGAGTTTATAAATGTGAATGATTTTCCGAATAGATATAGATAATAAAAATGTTTAAATACCAACTTTGCATTATTTCTAGCGATGTGGTAAATATCATATTTTTATGTATCACATACTATTTAATTGTAATTAAAATAATTATTGATATTTCTTACACATACAAAAAAATTACAAGCACAATAACAAACGTTGAAAAGTATTTAAATAAGTCTGGCAATTCTTTCTGAGGGTCCAGCTGCGTAATTTGTTTCATTTTCAGCCATCGCCAGTTGGATTTTTTGAAATTCTCCAATTGGAACCATTCGAACAACATTGAATTTCTTAATATCCGNTAACACAATGCAATTAACAGCAGAAACATCAGCTTCTGCAAAATGATCATTTACAAAAACAAGTAAATTATTGCGGCGACGGCATTTTAATGTAACAGTAAATGGTACAGAACCCAACATATAAGCTACATCCTCAAAATGACAGGAATGATCAGTTGATGTGCTTATAAACAATTTGCAAATTTTTTCAAGAAATATCAAAGACACGCTATTAGATAAATGATTACCTTTTCTTCTGAAGACATTTTTGTGAAAATAAAATAAACATGCATTCAACCAGTTATGCATATTATTTTCGCTAATTTCCTTAAATGAAACAGAATTGCTTTGAAACAGAACAATAAATAAATTATAGCAAAGGTTATATACGAATGGTTGATTTGAAAATTTAAAATTTGGTTGATATGGCATCGAACTAAATCCATTAGTATCAAAGTTTAAAACAACACGTGATGGGAACTCAAAAATAAAATTAGAATTAGGTAATGGCACATCACTTTCCAAATTATCGCATTCAATTTGACTGCCATTGAGAGCCACATTATGTGTATCATTTTCTGCAACATCACTGTTATCTAGTGATACCATTGCTTCGTCCAAATTCTCATTTGGTAAATTTAAGCATGCGTTATCTATCTTAATTTTTACAGTACTCTCACTAGACAGTGCAAGAGAGTCAATTAAACTGACACTAGTTGATCCAAGTAATGACTCCTTAATATCTGAATTTGAAAATTTAATATGAGGATTTATGAAAAATTCAGGAGCATCTTCAGGAAAATCAATTCCTGCACGAGATGCAACATTGTCTACTACATCAGGTCTATTTTGTAGAATCAAATTTTCTGATAGCATTTGAATATGTGAATGCTTATCAAAGCGCGGCTTGTTTGATAAACTGCATGAACTGAGACCTGAGTAGCCACCACGTTCCTCATACAATTTCCAGCTGTGTGTGGCATAGCCAACTTTACCCGGATGTAATACATGCGAATGAATTGTAGCTGGACCTAATCGGTCTGCATGTGGCGAAGGAATTGTTTCAATAACAGGGTTTCGAGGGACATGAACAATTTTTAAATTTGAACCTTTAGTGTGCATTTTGCAAGTTAGTATACACAAACCATGCTCAATATCATAACACAAAGACGGATTAACATGAATTGATCCTAACACCGTTATATTACCCCTGCTCCAATCTTCACGGAGCCCTTGAAAATTTGCTTGATAGTTAGCTTTAAAATGCTTATAAGAAGGATCAAATTTTGGCAAATAATGACAAAATTGAATTTTACCTGCTCTTTCAATAAATTCATGTTCGCCCATAGGGCATTTTACTGTTCGTGCTGGGTACTGATTTAAACATTTAACAAAATCGGCGGCTTTATAAGTACCCATTAATGCTTTAAAATTGATAATATCCTTTGTGACATCAATAAATATAGGCGGAGTGCTTAAACATTCCTTAATGCAATTCGGCAGCTGAAAATTAATATGTTGCCAATTTAACCGCAGAGTTGCAGGAATACATTGCCAAAATTTTTTGGCTAAATTTTCAGACAAATTTTCGCAACATTTAAAAAGAAATGTGTACAGTGCAGAGCACCATCCGACATTCCAATTGCATTGTTTGGTTTGAACGAAGGCAGCACAAAATTCACATAAACTTATAGAAGTCATACCATGCAGATCCTTTGCTTTAAATGCAAGACAGTGATGAAATACTACGGACTCGATTTGCACCTCTTGAAGTGAAACATGCGCACGGCGACATCCATAACAATCATCAACATTAGAAGGAATATCAGTCACAACACATAATGGTTCAACATCCTAATGATTAAGATCAGAAAAAATAAACAATGAATTCCTTAATAAATAGCAATAATTACATACCAAATTATACATCCTTAAGCAACATTATGTAGAATGATAAATGCATTAAATAGTCTTATAGATACTCAAGGTAACGAAATCGAAACAAATAAAAAATCAAAAGTTCGGATCAAAGCTTAAATGAACTTAATACGAATTTTCGCTATTTAAAGTATTCAAACAATTCGAATTGTTGTTTCACGATTGGAGAGGTTAGGATTAAACAATAATATACAGACTGGCCAACCTATTTCCATCTGCAGGAAAAAGAAACCTACTTATTCCTCTACGACCTAATGCAAATATTGCGGGTCAACAGATTAATACATTATTTCAGTTCGTTTTTCTATGTGCAAGGAAATCATAGGATTGCAAAGAAAGCTGTCTATAGAATATTATATTAATATAACCACCAATATTATTCGAATGTTCTACAAAAATATAAAAATACATCATGTGAAGGATCCATGCACATTATTTTAAATCAAATATAAATATAGTAACACAATTGATTCAATTTCAAACATCAATACATAGAAACTTAACATTTTGAAGTAAATAAAAAAATAAAATTACAAAGCAAACATTCATTTTCAAACCTTAATAGAATAAAGAGAATATATCTTATCAAGAAATAATGCATCAAAGGTGTTATTGATCCCTAACACAAGTTTAAACGAAAAATAAATGTACTAACTCTAGCCAAAAATTGTACAAAAATATAAAAATTAATAATGTGAAGGATCCATGCACATTATTTTAAATCAAATATAAATATCTTATCAAGAAATAATACATCAAAGATGTTATTGATCCCTAACATAAGTTTAAACGAAAAATTAATGAACTAACTCAAGCCAAAAATTGTACAACAATATATTTAATTTAGTATTTTGTAAGAAAAAGCGATCGAAACAATGACAATAAAAAATTGAAATCCATGATAAATTAAAAGTATTTAATACATATACACTATAATGACAGACCACTAGAGAACGACTACTTTGAATTCTTTATAATGGTTATCAAAGAAATTGACATTCACTAACAATATCAGATTCAATATAATAGCTTTAAGGCCAACAAACACTGTAGAACTAACGAATATATGCAATCTAAGTGCATTAAAACAATTTGAAAGTAGTTTCAATTTTGCATAGATCATCATTTAGCAATAGAAGCTTTTATACTATAACACCAAATGATATATCAAATATGTTATTAATCCATAACAAATTAAAAAAGAAAATATATATAGTAACCATTTGAAACATCAATACATTCTAGTTAAAGAACTTGCTATGAAAAAAGGAATGAAGCTATGCCAATAAATGAGTTATACATTGATCGATTAAAAATATTTCATATCCATATACTATAACACAATACCAAAAAAATTATAACTTTGTACTCTTAATAACGATAATTTTTATGAAATAACTACATGGAATTGCGAAGCAAAAATAATATCGGATTCAAAATAATAGCTCGAAAGTCAACAAAAAAGACGACTCACGCAACTTGATGTATTAAAACTGTTTGAAAGCCGCTTCAAAATTGCATAGATAATCATTTAACAATAAAACTCTAATACTTTAACAAGAAATACATATTTAAAAGAATAATATTGTACAGTAATCCTATTGATTCCTTCAACATCAAATACATTGAGAATTAAATATTTTCTAAGAGAAAATTATTGAAAGTTTTATACAAATAGATCGAAACATTGATCGTTCAAACATTTATGATATATAAAAATTCTATAATATTATATATGAACATAAATATAATACGCATTTTGATATAACAAGCAAACGAAGCAGGTTTGTAAGAGGAATAGCTGTCCAATTATATAAATGAATTATGTTTTTTATTGATTTTAATTATAGATAAATTGTTGCTAGGTAACAAATATAATAACAAGAAGGACATTGGAATCGCGATATGCAATGAACAAAATGAACTATAAATTAAGTGCTATATTGAGATATGATCAATATTTGTAAAATTTATATTTAGTTGCTATTTTCGTTTTTGATTTGTAGAAATAAATAGAATATTGCGGCAGGCTTCTGTATTAAAATTGATAGAATGAACAAAATATTTAATCTAAGTTGCTGATGCGGATTATTAGCTGAGTTCATCTTTTTATAATTAAAAATTACTAATTTAACGTAAATTATCACTATTTTAAAAGACATGGGAACACACAACACAAATAAATTGTTTCAGACTTCAAAAATTACTAGACTTCAAAAATTACTAGATAAAATTATGTAGAAAACTAGCTTACCTCAACTGCAGCTTCAGCAATGGGAAGAGAATCAAAATTCGTCTAAAAAATACAAGTCTAAGATGATGGAAAACGTGAAAATTTATTTATAGCTTAATAATCAAATATTAACAAAAAGATAGTCGATGCAATAACTATTGAAAAATATTATATATATAATTCATTTTTTAAGTGCTTAAAATTTTAGTGAAAATTGCATACCTCAACTGCAGCAGTTGAAGTTTCATCTGGTGGGGGGGAAACATCATTCTAAAAGCATTAATACTTACGGAAAATTAATAAATGTTACTAATAAATAAGAGCAAAACAAAGCTTTAGTGCACGCTAATGCTTCATGAGCATCATTCTAAAAAAACAATTACTAACCAATAAATATTACTTAACTAATATTAATTACTCAATTATAATATCTATCATGTCAACAGTTTGAATTCGATTTTCTTGACATAAAACAACTACTTACAGCTAATAGAAAATTTAAATAATAAATCATGTTAACTCACGGGATCAACACTAACTAGTGCTTCAATTGGTGCTACACGAGCGACAGACATTCTGCGTTTTTTTCTGCATCTTTTGCAGAGTTCTTCGTTCTTACGTTTTAAATGCGTACAAGTGTTATTCATTTTTAGACTCTAGAGTCCAGCCGAATAAGCCTGCACATGACTATTTATACTTGCTACAGTATTGAGGCCAATTATTGACCAATGAGAGCTCACAAAATGCGTATCGCTACGGGAAGCTACATGGGTAATCAGCATTGAGGTCAATGAGTGCTCATGAGCTGCTTAACGCTACCGGACGCGACGGCAGTAATCAGCAGGAGCTATAGGTCTCCAAAGATAGTCTACCATATGTTTTATAATAATCGATTATAAGAAAAGTGTTAAAATTGAAAATTTCTATTCATCGTTGCGATAGAAGGAGAATTAATATATCCAAAAAATAAAAAACAAATTCACATGGAGCTATTGATTAGCAAGAGAATGATATATTATTTATACCCATAGCGTCAAAATTGACTTTGCAGCAGCCTTCTGAATTGTGACTATCGCATTGTTAAAATCGTTTGGCTCTTGCCTGGTCAATGACAGGTAAAAAACAGAAAGTTATGTAATAAAATGACTATTTTAATCGATCGCAGTAATCGTCCTGAAAACAGTAAAAATAGATGAAACCGAAAAAATAAAAATCAGTTTATAGTAGAACTATTCAGCGTGCATTGAATGATATTTAAACTGTATTCATAACATTAAAATTCATGGAGCTATAGGTCTCCAAAGACAGTCTACCCTATAAATTATAATAATCGATTATAAGAGAAGTGGTAAAATTGACAAATCCTATTGGAGGGTGCGGTGGAATGAGAAATGATGTATCCAAAAAATAAAAAATAATTTCACATAGAGTTATTGATTAGCTAGAGAATGATGTAATTTTTATGCATATAGCGTCAAAATTGACTTTGCAGTAGCCTTCTGAATTGGGACTACCGCATTGTTAAAATCGCTTGACTGTGGACAGGTCAATGACAGGTAAACAACAGAAAGTTATGTAATAAAAATAACAATTTTAATCGATCGCATTAATCGCTCTAAAAATGGTAAAATTTGATGAAATCGAAAAAATAAAAATTAGTTTGTCGTAGAAGTAATCAGCGTGCATCAAATGATATTTAAACTGTATCCATAGCATTAAAAATCATGGAGCTATAGGTCTCCAAAGATAGTCTACCCTATAAATTATAATAATCGATTATAAGAGAAGTGGTAAAATTGACAATTTCTATTGGTCGATGCTATTGAATGAGAATGGATAAACCTCAAACATAAAACATAGTTTCACATTGAGCTAATAACTGTCAACATTTTGATATATAAACCTAATCCATAAGGTCAAAACTCGCGGAGAAATGGGGTAATCAGCAGCTTATGATAGTAATTTGTCGAAACTTAAAGAAAATTTAATGTTCCTAAGAGTTCGGGAAAAATATAAAGTATTATAATAGTTAATTTTTGAAACCCAACTATGGTGCATTTGTTTTCATTTTTGAGTACAACTAAATTGAATTTTCATATATAAGAGTTATCTAAATGTTCACTACAAAATTCGCATTATATTTGACTGTTTCAAGCATTTAAATTTTCACATAAATTAATTAAAGAAGTTAGATAAAAAATTTTCATTGATATGGCGAACACAATAAATTTTATATTAAGTTACTCTAAATGGGATCTTGGTCAGACCAGGAATAAGAACTACTGCATATTATTAAAAGTTATATGCTTCACTGTAAATACGCAAGATATTAAATTCATGATACAATAATAATTTTTGATTTAGTGCTTAAATAAAATTTTTTAAATTCACTACTACAGAATAAAATTTTTTTTAGCATTTTTGAATCGTTTTCCATATTGATATAAGTAGTAACAATGTTTATCATACAATTAATGAATATGTTCTTTCTACTAATATCATGCATCAAATGAAATTTCAATGTGACCCATGTCTTTTAGTTAGAGTTTAATTAAAAAAATACAAATGTATGGCCATCACATAAATTATAATGTTATAACTTTCTTGCGGTGTTCTAAAGTCCCACTTTCTTTAATGGCACCGCTTTGAATTTTTGACCTAATCACGTAGCTCACGCTCATTCCGGTGATGTTCTAAGGTCCCGCTTTCTTTAAGGGCCCCGCTTTGAATTGTTGAAATCATCCTAATCATGTGGCTCATGCTCATTCCCGCGACGTTCTAAGGTCCCGCTTTCTTTAATGGCTTCGGTTTGAACAACCTAAAATTGAGATTAAAGCATAGCCGCAAAATTGCTATTATATATATTAGGTCAATAAATCATTTGGATAATCATTTGCCAAATGTCTTCAACATTGATATTAGGTGCTTCGAATCTCAGACGTGCGTGTGCCTCACTACCAGCATTTATTATAAAGGACACCGAGATTGATGCCAGGGGTGGGAGAAGATTCCAACATTTGGTCAATTATGTTCCAAAAAATAAATATGAAATGATTATCATATTTATTGGAACAAATGATGTATACAGAAGTGGATCAGCAGCGACTTTCGAATACTATGTCAAAGAAGCTATAAAGAGCCTGCTCGTCCATTGCAAAAAAATCATTATATCCAAAATACCGGCAGTGAAGGATGAACTTAAAGAGAGGCAAAAGATTTTTAATGAAATTTTGCAAAAGAATTGCAATGGCAATACTGTCATATACAGCTCAAAATTCCTTACGATTCGAAAAAATTTTCTAAAGGATGGGATACATTTTAAAAGGTCAGAACATTTAAACATTCTTAGAGGCTTAGCCCAAACGAAAAAACATTTCTTATAAACTTTTGTTATTATTGTTAAAAATACAATTAAATAAAAACTTTTTAGACTTGTAATTGAACTCTATTTAAAAATATGCATATACATGTACATAGAAAATGAATATTATAATATCTACTACTAAATTGGTAATAAAGTTGTGTACATTGAAACTAAATTTTGAAATGCTTGCGAATTGATATAAATATTAATTTTGCCTTAAATTTATAGTAATTTGATAATTTAAGTATTACACCAATATCTAGAAATTCACATTTGTTATTTTAAATGTCCGATGCTTTCAATTAATTAAGCTAATTTATATTTAATAATTGCAATAATAGAATGGGATCCATATCCTTCCCACTTCTTTAATATACTTAAAAAAATTAGCATAGGCTTACATTAATACATTTTCCTGCTTATAACAATAAGTGTCTGTTTGAACTAATGAACCATAATTATAATTTAATCTACGGAGTACATGCAAAATTTCATTTAGATAGCTTGAACTATTTTCAGATAATATATTTCAATATAAATTGTGTTGGCACTAAATAGCATATAACACTACATATGTGGACTATAAATTCTTTCATTTAATAAGCAGATATCTACGAAATTGAAATTGTATAGTTTTAGTAGTTTACAATAAATATATCGGTATTTCAAAATAGCATTTTTTATTCACACATGAGGACTAGATCCGGGTTATGCATAGAACGTTTATTGAATGTCAATAAAAATTTTAATTTTAAAAATGGCACATTCTGTAAGATGTCCGAAAATAAAAATACTAAATAAATTTTAATATATGAAAAAATGTGAAAGATTAAATTTAATTCAAAATTTATAAATGTACGGCTCTCTTTTAAAATTGAGCTTTTAAAAGTGTGAATGATTTTCCGAATTGATACAGGTAATAAAAATGTTTAAATACCAACTTTGGATTAATGCTAGAGATGTGGTAAATATGTTATTTTTACGTATCACATATTTACTTGTAATTAAAATACTACCTGATATTCTTGAGCATACAAATAACTACAAACTATGTTCACCAGCACAAAAGTTGAAAAATTATTTAAATCAGTCTTGCAATCCTTTCAAAGAGTTAAAAATAAAAATAGGTTTGTCATAGAGCTATTCAGCGCGCATCGATTTGTGTGAAAACTGTTTCGATTTTATGAAAACTCATGGACCAATATGTGTCCAAAGTTAGTCTACTCCATTAATTATATTAATCGAATCTTACAAAAGTGAAAAATGGATAATTTGTTTAGCCAATACTGTGCAACCAGTATAGATAAATGCGCAAAATAAAAAAAGTTTCACATGGAGCTATTGATTATCTAGAGAATGGTATATTATTTATGCCCATAGCGTCAAAATTGACTTTGTAGTAGCCTTCTGAAATGTGACTACCGCATTGTTAAAATCGATGGGTTGTAGACAGGTCAAGGACAAAGGAATTGCATTTGCTGACAGAAAGTTATGTAATAATATGACTATTTTTATCGATCGCATTTATCTCTCTAAAAATGGTAAAAATTTATGAAATCGAAAAAATAAAAATAAGTTTGTCGTAGAGATATTCAGTGCGCATCGAATGATATTTAAGTTGTATTCATAGAATAAAAAATTTATATTACGAACTTCGGATTAATATTAATGATACCATAGATTTCTTAATTCTACTCATCAAATGATATATTACGTGAAAGATTGAATTGAAATAAGAAAATTTTTATATTCGTCCAGCATAAAAATTGAATTTACAAAGGTTTGAATGATTTTTCCAATTCATATAAGGAATAAAACTATTACGAATAGATTGGAATTGAACCAATGTCTCTCATCAGCAAATGATGAGTGTGATACCACTTCACTACTATTCGGAAAGAATACAATAGCAATACAAAAACTGCCTAACAATTTTTTAAAAACACTTGAGTTAGACACTAATTTCATCTTCGAAGTAATTCACCTAACCCCAAATTCCTCGTTGTTTATAATATTTTAATGTTTTAAGATCTATATTAGAGCCACGAGGCGCTGAGATAATGTTTGTTTTAAATAATATAATAATGTAGTATAAACTATATGATTCTGAATTGCGTAAGTTGATATAGTCGAAAAGCCAATAAAGAAAGTTATAATAAATTAAGGTAATAATAATGCAAAGGGAATAGTAATTAAAAATATAACAGAAACAATAGCATATAGAATTAAAGGAGCTCTAAAAATTGGCAGAGTAATGGCTATCTAAAGATATATAGTAGAAAGATATAATATATAGAAGAGAAAAAAGCTATAATACTATATATAACAGAAGCCCTAATGCCTCAAATTATATATCACATTTAGTTTCCAGTCTTCTATTTTCAGTAGTTCCCCCCTCTGACACAGCAAAGGGGGGAACGGTCACATATATAAATGATACACTTTAGTTTTTAATAAACCTATATCTAAATTCCTTTAAATAGAGTCGAATTTTCAAGGGTTTTCAAATTATAACTCACAAACCCTATGTCAGAGATACTTGAAAATTTAATAGCATTGATAAACCATATACTATTAGCTAGTATTTAAATATCAGAGCAATCTACAACATAGTTTTTGTGATTGTAGCTTAAATGCCTTAAAAGTAGCATTTCCAAAAAGCATCCCATTACATTTGTTTAAAATTGAAAAGAGTACCCTTCGTGCGGTTTTGAGAATAAGCGTAATTTTTATCGCGTTTAGGCATGCTATAGCTCATTCGAAAGCTCTTTTCATTCTGCAGGTTTCATCTGAATACCCAAAAGCCATAGCTTTTAAACTGACGGAGGTATTAACTGTCAAATTTGAAAGGGCCTGTGTTTTCGATGAAATTTGAGATTTCTGGAGGCCGTAGCTCGGTCAATTTTGAACGGATCTTCAATATTTTTTTATAGAAAGGTAGAACTTTGAAAGATCTTTCGAATGCATATTAATTAAGGCCACTTTTCATATAAAAATACAAAAACTC
>CABFPE010001303.1:27279-50565 GCA_900660155.1 Hofstenia miamia | reverse complement strand
GTTGAAAGTTAATTATCTAATACATGTAGTTAGAAATGCTAGTCGGCTAATCAAGAGAAAACCCCTATACCTAACTTAAGTGCACTTTTGTGATCTGGCACAGAGACCCTTGAATCAGTCCCTGTGATGTATCTAGACCACTACTAAACACCACTTGATTAGCTTGACATTGTATTAAATAATCAAACCATTAATAAGATGAAATAATAAGAATTCTAAGTAAAATTCTTTATCAACTCTTATAATAGTTTAAATTGTATTTATAGTAATTTGAAGAGAAGTACTTGTTGATTCAAATTTAAATGTCTGCCAAGATGGCAGCTAAAATAATGTGAGTGATAATTTGTCAAAAATGTTTTTATCAACAGATACAATTATCTCTTTTTTGACACATGTTATTTTCTTGGTTGCAATATACAAATCAAACTGAAATAATCACACTTGATTTAATCATAATATTTTTTAATCACTTCTTTTTGATCTTAGTATCTTCTGTGACGTTTGCAGCTTATTTCTGTTTTATTTGGATGATGCTACAATACTTAGAATAAGCAATTCAATACAAAAACCTAGATATGTTTTCATCTATATCATCACTGAAGATAAAATTAATTATCAAAATAAGAATGAACTTGACTTTGACACCTTTAATTCTAATGAAATTTCTTCATGTCAGTTAGAACTAGGAAATGATAATTTCTATCCACAAGTGGAAATTCATCCAATTAGTGAATTTCTAATACCTTATACAGAATTTGTTAGATATGATGATGGTGTCAATAACTTTTCAATTGGCATATTTATTAAGCCTTCTGATCTTAAGGAGATATATGGAATAATTGTATTTGATTTAGCTAAACAAAAAGATACATCTCAAAATGCAATCAATGAAATTAGATTTAGATATACTTTACAAGGTGTAGATTCATTTAAATTCTATGGATTGATTATGTATGAACAAGACATATCTGTGAATACAACATCAAATCAAACTACCTTAACATTTTAGGGAAAAGTATTTTCAGAAAAAGATTTTTTTTCCTTTATATACAAATGACAGAATATAGGAAATATAGCTTAAACTTAACTAATGGTCCAATAAATAAATTGAAAAAAAGTATTAAAAACACAAGTCATTTAACTTTAAGAGTTAGTAATAATAACAAAGGAACTTCCCTTCCATTTCTTTTAACAGAAAGACAATGCTTGTGATATTATAAATCTCTACAACACAACTTAATGCAATGAAAAAAGTGGTGGTGCTTTAGCCCCTTTACTTTTGGCAGCTGCTCCATTAATTGGAAGTAGTACCATTAGTTACTTGTGCAATTGGAGCCTTATGAAGAGATGCCATCAATAAACTTTTTGGAAAAGGAGTTGCCTTTGACAACAGTGCTGTGTGAATGGGCATAAATCAAGCAATTCCAAGAAAAGGAATACAAATAAATAAAAGTAAAGGAAATGGGATGAAAATTGGACCTCCAGGTTAAAAAAGAAAAGGAATGCATGTAAAAACAAGCAGTAATCCTCTTTCAAATTAGGATATTTTACAATTTATGAAGAATATTAAAACCTTTAGAGGGATCATTTTTAGAAATACTTTAAAAAATCTAGATTTTGTATTTTATGTTTGCAATTTAGATCATTCCTTAAATAAATGCACCCATTGGATATCATTTCATTACTTTAGGGAGTTTGACTCTGCTAAACTTGAGTACTTTGATAGCTTTGGCCATTTCAAAGTATTTATTCAATATTTAAAGACAATATAGTATACAACAGTTCACAGTATCAAGAAAGTTCTAGCATATTATGTGGATACTAGTGTATTTGGTTTATATATGAAAGATGTAAGGGAAGAGATTATTTCTCAATACTTAATGATCTTTACAAAAGAAAGCATGACAGATATAAAAATGAAGAATATATTAAGATCTATTCTCTAAAAGGTTACCAGAGCTAACTTGTGAAATTAATGTCACTCCTTCTTAGGACATCCCAGGGAAAAATGATTTTCTTAAGGAGAAGTAGAAATTTGTTGTGAAATTAATTTCACTCTTACTAAAGTTTGACAAATTCAAATGTTGAAAAATGATTTTCTTTTCTCTTTATATAAATGGGATTTAATAATATTGGAATACCTGAAGTTACACATTCTTATCAAGTATATGATAGTAATAACATAGAAAGAGAAATCAAGATTTTAAGATATAATATAAATCAAATTGAAAATAATAAGTTAGATATATCAGGGTATAATATTTTCCATAGAGATTTAAATATACTCAACAGGAAAATTATAAATGTTTGTGAAGGCAAAGAAAGAAGAGACACTATAAACAAACAAGAGTTAAAAAATCATGTAGGAAAAAGACTTGCAAACAATGAAAACAAAATTTTGCAAATTATTAAGCAATACAACACTCAATTATATAGTATTGAGTCTATGCATAATTTCTGTTCAAATCTACAAAACAATTACTGAAAACATATAGAATTATTTTTAAGAACAGAAAATTGGAAAACATTTGCAGAGAATTATGAATGTTGTTTTTCAAAGGCTTATGTAATTTCACAATTCTCTGAAAAAATTTGGTTATTTGGTTTGATAAAAACAATGGAAACTACTGGAGCTGCTTATAAAAATCAATTTTTTAAAACTGAAAGTCATGAGCAAGCTTTAGATTTTCCTACCTATGGTGATAAAGGTTTTGACAAAATTTCAATAGAAAATGGATATATTTATGTTAGAGATGCACATAGTTACATTGCACTTTCAGGAATTTGTATCTTATTAAAAAATCATTATAATATGCTACATTTAAAAAATGATCTATACTATACAATAATTAATACTTTTGTACATTTTAGAGGTATATATGTTTTTAGAAGTGCTGGGAATTTGTCTAGCAACTTGACTTGATTTACTTTAACAAGAGAAGCATGGCCTCCAAAACAATAAGATTTGCAGTAGTTTGTGAAAAATCAAAAGATATTTATGTCCAAATTAGTAAATTTGGTGTATTGTCTGTACACAATTTAGTAATAGAAGAAACATTTTTTCCTTAAATAATATATATTTTGACACAACTGATCTGTTTTGGAATGACATTGAATTAAATACAGGGGACAATGATAATATTAAAGGAATGAAATTTGATACCAAATTTAAAAAGACATATATTTCTAATTTGCAACATTGTCAATATAAGGTAATTGCTACACAAGTATTCTTTAGAGGAATATGCCAATGGAATAAGCGCAACTTGCAAAAGCATGCAAATATAATTAAAATTAATCAAGAACTTGCATATAGTTTAGATTTTAATAAATTAATTTTGGACTAGCTACATCAAATAGTGTAACTCAGTGTGATATTTCACATGAGAATGGTCCATTTTGGCTGTTTTGCGAGTGACAAAGGGCCTATAAAATGGATTAGTTTTCAAAAATTTGACATATTTCCTTCCAAAGACAAATTATTAAAATTTATTTTTTTAAGCTGGTATATAGAAAATGAGTAAAAGATTTAAAATTGTACATGAACCAATTATATTGAAAACAGTAAATAGTACAAAAACAGGAGAAAATGAAAAAACTTATGGGGTGCAATCTATAGGTTGTTCTAATTTCAATGAAACAAGAAAACATGAATTAACTAGTCCAAAGGAAGGTGTAAAATACACAGTAGATAACTTTGAAATACAAAAATTGAATTATCCTAATTCAAACTCTGTGATTCTCAAAACTTGTTTAGCTTATTTACATCTTTATGTGGTTAATTTTAACAAGAACATTTCTATAAGGGATATTCTACATAAATTCAACCAGGAAATTGGTTTGATTGGTCCAGGAGATGGATGTTTAACAAACCTATTTGATTATTTATTTGGAAGTATCCAATGTTGTCAGACACATTCAATACTTCATGACAGTTATGAGAGTTTTTTCAATGAATTTGTATTGAGTCATAGTTATACCTATTCTATTAAAATTCTTGTAATTTCTAAAAAAATGAGTCCCTTATTAGGTCATATTACAGGTTTTATGTTTTGTTAAAAAATAGAATTTGAAAGTACAGTAACAATTTCATTCAAAAAATGACCCAATAGGATGTGATGGGATCATAATGGGACAGTAATCTTTTGAATTCAACAAAAATGGTAAATTTCTCATTAAATAATATTTTATTCATTCTGAAACCCTTTCCAATTGCTTTTAAATGAAAAATTATATCTAGAAACTTACTTTCAAGTTAATAGGTTAATGGGTTCTCATAGAAATTGATTTTTATATTGGATATGTATTCTTATATTACTTTTAACAACTGTACACATGGGGAGCAGTGGTAAGATGTTAGGATATTTTAGCAAAATTGAATGATGAATGACAAGTTAATAGTAGATTATGACTGGATGCTAGTAAAGTTTAATAAAGGTTTGATTCAGAGCTGATAAATGATTTGTGATTGGATGCTAGCAAACCTTAAAAAGTTCAATAAATTATTTCTTACCATGTTTTTTTACTATCCCATTAAATTGAATTTTTGGATAAAGATACTATGGCAACTCAAAAAAAAATTTCAATGTTTTAAATAATTTCTGACATCATACTTAGTGAATGGCTCACCATACATCTGTTGTTATTACTATAGTAACTGAGATGAACTATTTTAATATATTTCAACAGCTGCAGAATTTTTCAATAGAGAAGGAATTATTCTTACTAATTTAATATAAACAACATTTGGAACTATATTGTTTCAAATATATTATTTGGGCATAGCCATTTATTTATCTTTTCATGTCACAACAAACAGACAAAGTAATTGCCATGGACAACTCAATGCTTGCACAGTTAAATGAAGATTATTTATATATGACTAAAATAATAACTACACAGAAATGCCTAAAATTTTAATCTTTCAATTTATAACTAAAATAATGTGTTTTTATCTGTGGTATTATACCTCCAGGACAGTCATTGTAGCATTACAGTATAAAACACGTGACAATTAAAAGTTTAAGAAAATTTAATTAAAAATGTGTATTAAAAAACAAACAAAGTTTCTATTGATGAAAAAGTATATTGTAGAGTCACTCAGGGAAATTGTCTTGATTATTATTCTTTATTTTGATTGTATTGACGTCATCATGACGTAGTTAATTGATTTCGAGCTTGGGTTTACAAAAGCTATTTATATTTTTATGTCCCCTCGAATGGTGCTAAATGTGTTGCTCAAATTTAATTTGCGAGGGAAAATCAATGACATGGCTATCCTGTGATTAACTGTAGTTGTAAACAAAGACAGGTAATTATTTGAAATTGTATAAATTGAGAAACAATGTTGAGAAAGGTCAATAGATTTTATCTAGCCTCAATTACTGTTTACTTTCTCTTCCATTATTTGATTATTGTTTTTGAATATGAAAATAATTGCTTAAGTGCAGTGACAATTTGGGAGTGCTTTCTCAAAGTACAGGGCGACATGTAGCACCTGGGGATTGGCAGATCTTACCAACCCAAATTGTGGACCTATTAGGTTATGGATATGGTTACATATAAGGCAATAATAAAACTTTCGTTTGATGTTCAACATGTACATGCACCTCTACTTTATGACACTGTGATAATATCATGCTGTTGGCTAGCGTGAATGTCTGGCAATTACAGACTATTATTTAGTGAGCTGAGAGATAACAATGAAAATGAGATGTTTATTTTGTCCATGAGATAGAAATTAATAAGTGAGACAAATAGGGTAGCACCATGCACTAAGTCAAGCACTAAAATGTTCCTGAAGACTTTGCTTTGGCTGGAAGCCATGTGAGTTGGTCATCTTGGAGTTACCTAAAGTATTGATTACTTGGATGAATTACCAATGTTTATAAGTTCTCTCTTTACCCATTTTCCCAGAATCTGGACTGTCATCATATCTCTATTTAATTACAGCCCACGATTCTACATGGCTACTGTGACAGGATGCTGATGATAATACACTAGAGTGTCTTTGGTCTCTTTTGATGATTTGGATTTCATTTAGTTTTTCGTTTTGGGGTATGTCAGCTGGGATAGTTGTTTCCCCTGACTTGAGTTTGGATTTCAGAGTAAATTTGCCAATCAATGTTTAACTGACAAGTCCGCCCATAGAAGGGGGCAATGCTATTTTTTTTAAAGTGTTCTGGTTTGTTTGTTGCTACTTGTTAAAATTCTTTTCTTTTTTGTCTTAGTGTTAACGTGTTGGATTTATTACCAAATGCTGCTGTATCCCACCTTTGGGCTCATATCCTGAGATTTTTTATGGGCTGTGAATCTTTCATGGTATTGGATGGTACTTCCTCTTTGCCTTTTAGTTGTTATTGAGTACTACTAGATGTTGAATTCTTAGTTAAATGGATTCAAGTCTTACTGTTACTTACTCTCCTAATTTTGGGACTTCTCCAGATCAGAGTGTCCCCTGTGCAAGTGATGGTAACCAGGACATTGCCCCTTGCACCATTGGATCATTGTTGAATTTCTCTTCTCCTAACTCTCCCATCCAAATTGCTCAAAGGCTAGATCAGACCTCCTTCAACAGTTCCGTCTTTTATTAGTTGGTGTTAGATTCTCCATCCTCATACCCTTTAATTGGTAATACACAAAATGCACCCCGTATTCCATTTCATCCCTATAGTCATGCTGATAATGTTATGCACTCTATGCCACATTTTGATACTCAGCAAATGGAGATTGAGCACCTGAAAGACGCCTTATCACAGCAAGTATCCATGAGAATGGAAAGTGAGCAACAAGTCGAGTCTCTCCAAGCTGAACTCAACACCCAACATGTTGCTTACCAGAAGATGGAAATGCGGATGCTAGAATCCACTGTTGCATTGGAGCTACAAATTCATGAACTAAAAAATAATATTGCAAAGTCAGAGGAATCGCAACTATTGAAAACCTCCACCGATGACTTTGTTACAAATGCTATATTAAATGAAGCTTTAGGGGATTGGGCTGAGAAGATCACTGATCAATTGGCACAGATGATTTGACTAGGAGGAGGTGAAAATGAAAACCCCGCCATCTTAAGTGCACCTGTACCCTCTCAGTGCAAAGAAAGGACAATGATAACTCCCCCAACTTCAGTTTCATCTTGTGTTCCCTCTTTGGCTTCTCATCCTACAGTTACGCAGGTTGCACTCACTCAGCCATCCACTCTTGCTACTGTGGCCACCCCTCAAATCAGGTATGCTCTTGCAGTCCATGATCATCCTTTGTGCACTACTGTGGTACCAACAGTGAAAGAACACATAAGTGACGCTACTAGTCTGTTAAATGAGAAAACCTCAGATAGTCAACCACGATTTCATCATTCAATTCTTCCTCCTGATACACCTAGACAAGTACTGGTGCTCAGCAAACATTCTGTGCTGCCCAAGTTTACTGGACAAATCAACGCAGTTTCTCAATCCTTTGATGAGTGGTTCTTTTTATTTGAACTCCATATGAAACATTACAAAACCTCGCAAGAAAGTGCCTTATCACAGTTCCCACTGTATTTAAGTGGGTTGGCATACAACCAATATATGATGTTAGACCGCAATATCAAGATGGACTATCAGTTATTAGTTGGGTTTTTCGAGGATCACTATCAAGCCCCTCACATAAAGCACCAATACAAAACTTTATTGTGTGATATGTCTTTTAAGAGAGGGGATGACATTCGTAATTATATCACGCAAGTTGAAAGACTGTTTCGATTAAGTAGCTTGTCTCCTGAGTACTCTCAGCATGACCTCTTCTCTTATATTTGTCTAGGTTTTCCCTCTTCTATTTATAGTTGCCTGGAAATGAAATGTGATCCAGAGGATAGCCTGCATGAAATTATTGGAAAGGCAATTAGCATTGTTTATATGATTTATAATTCCAGTCGAATTGATAAAGACCTTCATGAACTAGCCAGGGTAAAAGTGAGATCTGAACCAAAGAACACACTTTTGAAGAAAGAGTTTGACATGGCTTCAGTGCAATGTTTCCACTGTGGCAAAAAAGGACATTTAAAATCTAATTGCAAGGCAAAGATCCAACTTGTTGCTGATGGTGAGGGGTTCTTAGTTGACGACCCTTTTTTACCATCCACCAACACACCTTTAGTTGATTTGACAGAGGACGAATCATCACCACATTTAAATTAGGTGGAGCGCTGACTCCTTTAAACCGTGCACGGGATATATTGGTTATCACTAATCTGATAAGAAAAAACCTGATTCCTGTGGAAATGAATGGACGAATTATTAATGCTACAATTGACACCAGAGCTGCTGCTTCAATCATCAGTGATGAATGTTGCAAGGATGTATGTTTTACCCGTGATTCAGTAGATCCTTCATCTGATATTAAACTCATTGATGCTTCGGGAAATCTAATTTCCTTGAAAGAAAAGTTACGAAATGCAGTCTTGAAGAT
This sequence comes from Hofstenia miamia, assembly GCA_900660155.1. NCBI lineage: Eukaryota > Metazoa > Xenacoelomorpha > Acoela > Hofsteniidae > Hofstenia > Hofstenia miamia. The sequence continues at coordinate 42,114 of CABFPE010001303.1, read as the reverse complement.
TAGTGATACAGCTAATCATAAACTTCCCTATGATTTGATTTTGGGGAATGACTTTTTGGAAAGGAATTCATGTGTGATTGATTACAAAAGTAATACTATATCTATAAAAGATCAGGAACCCACTCAGTTAGCTACCATTCCCGAACGAGAAGTTGTGTTTAATCTAGTTGAGCCTGTTCACTTAGAAGCTAAGCATTGGACCTGAGTAGCTGTCTTTTCTAATCCTGATATTAGTGGAGAGGCCATGATAGTGGGCCAAAGCAGCAAATACAGTAAAGGCATCTCTTTTTCGCCCGATCTATGTACAGTAACCGCAGGAAAGACTTATGTGACTATACTTAATGGATCAACACGTCCTATACAATTTGATGGATCAAATTTACAGATAATAGGAGTGCCCGTTCAGGTTGAGAGTATAGAGACTTCTTGTTTACCTATATGTACTGCCATTCATGATCTCAAAGAGCTCTCTAGTGTAAAGATCCCTACCGTAAATAGTGAGACCCACTCACATTTAAATGATTACCGTAAATAGTGAGACCCACTCACATTTAAATGATCAGGAGAAGAAATCACTTATTTCTATACTCCAGAGTAAAAGCTAGGTGTTTAATTATGGCACAATAATTGTGGGGCAAGCGATTGTAGAAGAGCATGCAATTGAGGTAAAGCAGGACAAACCTATTTGATTACCCGTTCACATGGTGCCAGAAAATCTCAAATCAGAATATGAGAAAATTTTGAAGGATCTAATTGAAAGTGGGATAATTCAAGAGAGTAATAGTCCCTACGCAGCCCCCACTGTGTTCATCTGGCAAGGGGAGAAGTACAGATTATGTATCGATTTTAGAAAGTTGAATGATGTTACCATAAAAGACGCTTATCCTTTGCCTAAAATCAAGGATTTACTGTATGACGCTAGTAGATATAAATTCTTTTCCTGCCTTGATTTATGTAAAGCATATTGGCAGGTACTGATGCGTCCATCTGACATTCCAAAAACTGTATCCATTACTCCATATGGTTTGTACAAATGGAAGTATATAACCTTTGGGTTGTGTAATGGATAAGAAATAATTAAGGAGAAAAATAGGGTAGCACCATGCACTAAGTCGAGCACTATAACATTTTTGAAGACTTCGCTTCAGCTGGAAGCCATGTGAGTTGGTCATCTTGGAGTTACCTAAAGTATCAATTACTTGGATGAATTACCAATGTTTATATAAGTTCTCTCTTTACCCATTTTCCCAGAATCAGGGCTGTCATCATATCTCTATGTAAAACCTTCTGCAGTCAATTAGTTTTCTAGTGTAATTACAGCCCATGATTCTACATGGCAACTGTGACAGGAGACTGACGTTATAGCACACTAAGTTCTTGTTGTCTCTTTCAATGGTTTGGATTTCATTCAGTTTTTCGTTTTGGGGTATGTCAGCTGGAGTAGTTGTTTCCCCTGACTGCAGTTTGATTTCAGAGTAAATTTGCCAATTAATGTTAACTGGCAAGTCTGCCCATAGATGGGGGCAACATTATTCAAGTATTTTGCTTTGTTCTGTTGCTACTTGTTACAAGTCTTTTCTTTTTGTGTCTTAGTGTTACTGCATTGGATTTATTACCAAATGCCGCTGTGTTCTACCTTGTATTCTACTTTTGGGCTTGTATCCTGTGATTTTTTTTTGGCTATGCATTTCTTTTGTGTTTGGAAAGTACTCCCATCTGTCAGTTATAGTAATTATTGTTTATTGTTTGTTGTTTAATTCTTAGTTAAATGGATTCAAATTGTACTGTTACTTACTCTCCTACTTTTGAGACTTCTCCAGATCTGAGTGTCCCCTGTGCAAGCGCTGGTAACCAGGATGTTGCCCCTTGCACCATTGGATCGTTGTTAAATTTCCCTTCTCCTAACTCTTCCACCCAAACTGCTCAAAGGCGAGATCAGAATGCTTCAACAATTCTGTATCAGAATGTTGGCAATGGCAGTCCCAATCTCCAGCAACATTTCCGTCAAGTATTGAATACACAAAATGCTCCCTCAATTCCATTTCGCCCCTATAGCCGTGCTGATAATGTTATGCACTCCAGGCCACACTTTGATACTCAGCAAATGGAGATTGAGCATCTGAAAGACGCCTTATCACAGCAAGTATCCATGAGAATGGAAAGTGAGTGACAAGTTGAGTCTCTCCAAGCTGAACTGAACACCCAACATGTTGCTTACCAGAAGATGGAAATGCAGATGCTAGAAGCCACTGTTGCATTGGAGTTACAAATTCACGAAATAAAAAATAACATTGCAAAGTCAGAGGAATCGCAACTATTGAAAACCTCCACGGATGACTTTGTTACCCATGCTACATTAAATGAAGATTTAGGGGACTGGGCTGAGAGGATCACTGATCAATTGGCATTGATGATTCAATTAGGAGGAGGTGAAAACCCCGCCATCTTAAGTGCACCTGTACCCTCTCAGTGCAAAGAAAGGACAATGATAACTCCCCCAACTTCAGTTTCATCTTGTGTTCCCTCTTTGGCTTCTCATCCTACAGTTACGCAGGTTGCACTCACTCAGCCATCCACTCTTGCTACTGTGGCCACCCCTCAAATCAGGTACACTCTTACAGTCCATGATCATCCTTTGTGCACTACTGTGGTACCAACAGTGAAAGAACACATTAGTGACGCCATTAGTCTGTTACATGATAAAACTTCAGATAGGCGACCACGATTTCGTCAGTCAATTCTTCCCCCTGATACACCTGGACAAGTACTGGTGCTCAGCAAACATTCTGTGCTGCCTAAGTTTACTGGACAAATCGGAGCAGTTTCTCAATCCTTTGATGAGTGGTTCTTTTTATTTGAACTCCATATGAAACATTACAAAACCTTGCAAGAAAGTGCCATATCACAGTTCCCCCTGTATTTAAGTGGGTTGGCATACAACCAATATATGATGTTAGACCACAATGTCAAGACGGACTATCAGTTATTAGTTGGGTTTTTTGAGGATCACTATCAAGCCCCTCACATAAAGCACCAATACAAAACTTTATTGTGTGATATGTCTTTTAAGAGAGGGGATGGTATTCGTAATTATATCCCGCAAGTTGAAAGACTGTTTCAATTAAGTAGCTTGTCTCCTGAGTACTCTCAGCATGACCTCTTCTCTTATATTTGTCAAGGTTTTCCCCCTTTGATTCATAGTCGCCTGGAAATGAAATGTGATCTGGAGGATAGCCTTCATGAAATTATTAGAAAGGCAATCAGTGTTGTTTATATGATTTATAACTCTAGTTGAATTGATAAAGACCTTCATGAATTAGATGGGTTAAAAGTGAGATCTGAAACAAAGAAAACAATTATGAAAAAAGAGTTTGACATGGCTTCAGTGTGATGTTTCCACTGTGGCAAAAAAGACATTTAAAATCTAATTGCAAGGCAAATATCCAACTTGTTGCTGATGGTGAGGGGTTCTTAGTTGACAACACGTCTGTACCATCCACTGATACACTTTTAGTTGATTTGACAGAGGACGAAGCGTCATCACATTTAAATTAGGTGGAGTGCTGACTCCTTTAAACCATGCCCAGGATGTATTGGTTATCACTAATCTGATAAGGAAAAACCTGATTCCTGTGGAAATGAATGGACAAATTATTAATGCCACAATTGACACCAGAGTGCTGCCTCAATCATCAGTGATGAATGTTGCAAGGATGTATGTTTTACCCGTGATGCAGTAAATCCTTCATCTGATATTAAACTCATTGATGCTTCAGGAAATTTAATTTCATTGAAAGGGAAGTTACAAAATGCAGTCTTGAAGATTCATGCTGAACAGTTCAAAGTGGATCTCATTGTTATTGATACAGCTAACCATAAACTTCCATATGATTTGATTTTAAGGAATAATTTTTTGGAAAAGAATCCATGCGTGATTGATTACAAAAGTAATACTATATCTATAAAAGATCAGGAAGCCACTCAGTTAGCTACCATTCCCAAACAAGAAGTTGTGTTAAATCTAGTTGAGCCTGTCCACTTAGAAGCTAAACATTGGACCTGATATTAGTGCAGAGGACATGATAGTGGGCCAAAGCAGCAAATACATTAAAGGTATCTCTTTTTCGCCCAATCTATGTACAGTAACTGCAGGAAAGACTTATGTGACTATACTTAATGGATCAACACGTCCTATATGATTTGATGGATCAAATTTACAGATAATAGGAGTGCCCATTCAGGTCAAGAGTATAGAGACTTCTTGTTTACCTATATGTACTGCCATTCATGATCTCAAAGAGCTCTCCAGTGTAATGATCCCTACTGTAAATAGTGAGACCCACTCACATTTAAATGATCAGGAGAAGAAATCACTCACTTCTATACTGCAGAGTAAAAGCGAAGTGTTTAATTATGGTACAATAAGTGTGGGGCAAGCAATTGGAGAAGAGCATGCAATTGAGGTAAAGCAGGACAAACCTATTTGATTAACTGTTCACAGGGTGCCAGAAAATCTCAAATGGGAATATGTCACCAAAGTACTAACCAACAAGTCTAACATACTCTAGGCTCAGATATCAGCATATATTGATGATATACTAGTAGCAAGTGAGACTTTTGGCAAGCATCTTGAAAAACTACATTGAACATTAGAATTGTTGCAAAAAGCTGGACTTAAAGTGAATGGTAATAAGTGCTCCTTAGCACAGATTAAAGTTACATTCCTGGGCAGGGTGATAGAACATGGAAAGATCTCAATAAAGACAAATGCTAAGCAGTTTCTCGAGAAGATTGAGACACCTAGAAGTAGAAAAGATGTGCAGAGACTAATGGGATTTCTGAATTATTATGGAATGTTCATCCCAGATTTAGCTGAGAAAACAAAATCCATCTCTCAATTACTTAAAAAGTCTAATGAATTCAGATGGACATGGACAGAACAGGAGGCACTGGAGAAGATAAAAACCGAGCTTAAAAAGATCCCGTCATTAAATACCCCAGATTACAAGAAAGATTTTATTGTAGACTGGGATGCTAGCACTGTAGCCATTAGCAGCATGCTCAGTCAAGAAATAAACAGAGTAGAAAGTCCTGTTCAGTATTTTAGCAGAAAACTGAGAGCTGCTGAGAAAAATTACAGAGCCACCAAGTGTGAAATGTTAGCCTTAGTGGAGTCACTCAAGAAATTCCAATACTTCATCTTGGGACATAAATTCATTGTATGTACCAACAATAGCACACTGGCTTGGCTTAAGAAATTTTCAGGAGATAAGTCCAATATAGTCGCTAGATGGATAGAATACCTGAATGATTTTTCTTTTTCAATAAAACATTGTCCTGGATGTTTACATTTGAATGCTGACTATTGGATGGCACTGCCCAGCTATGAGAGAGATCTAAAAAAGCCAGCTGGGGAGAAAATTCCGTTCAGATTCATACCTCACACTGAGTATGAGTTGATCCCTGAGATAAATGCTGACAGGAACGGAAAGGAAATTTTACCAATATTAATACGAGAGGAGATATCCGAAGAGGAGATCATTAAGCATCAACAGAATGATCTGATACTGTCCAATATTATGAAAAGGATGAAGGACCCCTTTTTCCCACTTTCCCCAACTGCAACTCGTTATTACAATCAATATAACTGGACGATGACAGATAAAGGACTACTATATGCTAAAAGTAGAAATACTTGTCTCATGATTCCTGAATATTTTAAGAGAGATCTCGTGAGAAGAGTTCATGAGAAGGGACATTTAGGAATCTTACAAACTGAAAAGACGTTTAATTCCTGGTACATTACCATTGGGATTAGATCCGCAGTTCAGGATGTGATAGATAAATGTGGAAAGTGTCTGTTGAACAACTCTTCTCATTTCCCAGAACAAAGAGCTGAATTAGAATGTCATGCTGCCACTAGCCCCAACAAAGTTGTGCATATGGATCTGGAACAATTATCTCATGATGACGATGGATTTCAATATCTACTAGTGATAGTGGATCATTTCACCAAATATGCTAGAATAATTCCAATGGACAGCACACATGCAGAAAGAGTAGCTGATAAAATAGTAAAGGAATGGATTTTAAAATATGGCCCCATGTCTCGACTTGTTTCAGATCATGGTCCACAATTTGAAAACAATTTGATGAAAGCCCTTATGTCTGAATTAGAAATAATACACGATTTTACTACCACATACCACCCTCAAGCAAATGGTTTAGTGGAACGGCTAAATAGAACTCTAATAAAATTGATCAGGGTGGCCTTGTCGTGAGTAGCAGGGAAAAATTGGCGATGTGTAATAGAAGGCATTGAATTTTTTTATAATACATCAGTTCATTCCACAACTGGAGTCAGTCCATTTAAAGCTATGTTTGGTCGTGAAGCATTAACCTCTTTATCAATGATGTATCCTAACTACTCAGAAATTACCTTAGAAAAATATGTAAATCATTTGTTACGTGATATGCAGCAGATTCACTTAACCATCTGTCACAACACTAGTCAATCTAGTATTCAACAAAAGAGAATGTTTAATAAAAAATTGTATGGTGAACCACATCAGTGCGGAGATAAAGTTTTTGCATGTCTACCTTGAGTGACAACAGACCACAATCAAGTAAGGAAATTAGCCAACAATTGGCAAGGACCATTCACTGTGGAGAAAGTGCTTGACCACAACACTTATACACTTAATAACAGTAAAATAGTACATTTTCAGAGACTAAAACAAACAATCAAAGATATTGAGAATGTAATCATTGATGATAATAATGAATTCACACTAATTGATCAAAGGTATTGATGAATTTGATAATTGACAATAATTTAACCAATTTGCTGAGGAATTTTTTACAATACTGATGTATTTGAAACTGACAATAATTTAAACAATTTGCTGACCAATGAGTTTTGCCCTAAAGGTGGGACACAGAAAATCAAACTTATTGTGACCAATATTTGGGACCTTAACCTTATAGATATGTTTAGGAATGATACTGATAGGGAAGAAAAAATGAGAGTCGCCAGCTCCTCCACCTTGTCGACGAGTGAGAAGGAGAATGGAGGTTAGCAGAAATGATGGCACATCCTCATCTAGGCGTGGGAGACACATATCTCCACTTGATGAGGCGCATGAAAACAAAAGAGGGCGACACAAAGGTGCTGAGCAGAGTCCTATCCCATGTGGGCAACACATCACTCCACAATTAGGAGAGCAGACAGCAACAACACTGTCCTCATCTCGCAAGCAGAGCTGGCAACAAAAAACTCAAAAACTCATAAAACCCAAAACATACATACCCCATTTAGTGATTTACAAAATGTAAATACCTCCCCAAAGAGTGACTTGATAGCCCCCTTGACCTCTGTTAGCTCCTCTACAGTCACCTCAACAGCCAGATCTAGGAAGACAGAAGAAAGAATGAAGAAGATGTCTAAAGTTGGTGAAGAAACACTACACCCCTACTTCATAGCTACATGTTGAGCAGTACATTACATTCACAATAACATTTCAGAGGAAACACAGAACCAGTTAAGATGGACTTACAATACTAAAAAATTAGATTGTTCCATTGATATCATACCTTTCATAATTGATGCAGAGAGACGTCCAAAAATAAATTCAATCATATGCTATGACTTGAAAATGCTTGAAGGAATTAGTCGTTTATATTGGCAAAGTACTGTGCATATCTCTTTTGATGAAGACTTCACAATTCACAATTTATGCCAATTTCTAAACAATGGAAGCACAATTAGGAGTTTTGAATGCGTTAATATAGACTTCCCCAACCTTTTAGTAATCTATTTCTTTAGAATAAATGAGGTACAAGACAAGCAGATAATGGAGCAGATAGAAATCGCCTACCACATTGCAAAAGTTGAAGGAATATGACTTGTAATGGTGCTCAGGGAAGAATATGAAGACAGTATTCCTGAAGCAGTAGAAAATCTGCACTTCAGAATGGAAAATTTCATTATTCTTTATTGATCTAGCTATAGTCAAATATCAATGTATCACACAAATCTGATCTCAGTTACAAAACTTTTATTTACAGACCTTATGCTATGCAAAAAAATTCCGTCACATCATTTAGCAGTGGATCAAAAGCTAATAATTGATAACATACTTCAAGTGCAAACATTGGAACTGACAAATGTAAACTCCCCATCCCTACACACAGTAACAGACATGAGAGTCAGTTTTGCCTTCACTCAAAGTGCCAAAACCTTACAAGAAATTCAGGCAGTATGGTCAGAAATAAAAGCCACTAAAAACCCTGAGTCTGATTGGCTCAAATTAGAAATAAAAAGTCCCAGTTCTCAATATCATCAATCTGTTGAGTGATTATTATGAGAAGTAAAGTTTTCCTATGACATGCAAGACTAGAAGAACTTTAAGTCACAGTTGTTTTCAGAAGAAAATGTGCATGACATTTATGCAAGAGGAGCAATATGAATTATTGCTATATATTTAACTAGAGATCCACATATGATTTTACCAATCAATCAGACACAATGAAAATCAATTTCCAAGACAGCATGTCATGAGATAGCCATATGTCCACTTACATGGAAAGTAAAAAACTGGTTACTACACAAATTCACACCACCATCTTCACCCTGCAAAACAAAGAAAGTGATGGACCATTATGAAAAATATTATGCCTGACTGGTGGGGGTGAATAGTGTAATGGGAAAAATGTCAATTATATTGATTAGCAACTGTTTGGGAATTTGTCCATCAGACATCAATATTTTTTCTGACATGATGAAAAAGTATATGTGGGGTGCAGTCACTGAAAACAAGTTCGCAATATTTTCTTCTGATAATGCCCCACTAAGCACTAAAAGATTAATTGAAAGACAACAGGGATCAATGTGAACATTTTTGGAATTAGTAAGAACATGTGAAGTGATAGAGTGGAATGAAACTTTTTTTGATGCACACAGAATATCTTATCCAGAGTGTGGATATGGAAAGTTCACGGAATCAGCCAGACATGTGGAGAAGGAAGGAAAGATAGTGCCTATCACTATATTTGAACAGATTATGAAGACCCCTGAACAGTTTTTTAGAGAAGAAGAATTATTAGCTACATCCTCAGTGCAATTATCTCCTCAGATCTGTGAACTTATTGAGAAAGTTAATTTAGAGAAATTTGGCAGACCAGTTACTTCACCTCATCCTACTCCTCAATGGTCCATCACTGAAAATGAGAGGATTCTCATGCTCAAGCATGACCCTTCTGACTTTGATAAAGATCTACTCATACAAAATAGGGTGCTAGTGGAAAACAGTGAAAAGGATGTTCTTGGCCTGATGAAGTGGTGCTTAACCAAAATGTTTACTATAGAGGAATTGGTCTTTCTACAGTCCCCAGGGCGACAAGTAGCTCTGGATGTAGAATGTACTACCACCAGAATCAAGATATCTAGCAAACAGATTGAGGAGTTACAAAAACATGGATTAAGAAACCGATTTTGGAATACCATTAAGAATGCTCAGATCAACTATCCCATTACAATTGGGACTGCTAGTTTAAGAATGAAATCTCCATTTGCAGATTTGGAACACAAAATTCAGAAGCAAAATTTATTATGTATCCCCCCTCCTTGTGTTGAAACTCTGCTAATTCAACCGAAATGGTGAGTAAAGAAAAACAAGAAGAAAGTTGCAGCACATCTACCCAACAAATTAAATTTTGTGAGCACTAGTGCTGAGGCAAATAAGCTCAGTAAAACTGATGAATACCAACTAGTAAATGAAAAGTTACTGGCAGGTGATAACAAGGAAAGAATCTTCATTAATGGAAAGTTGACCATTTGCGATATTTTTAATAAAGGAACCACAGTACATGAGTAATTAAAAAAGATATATGAAACCTTACTAAATACCAATCCTTGGGTATTAATTCTGTTTCAAGCTGCTGGAGATCTTATGTGGATCAACAATGTAGAAAATGTCACAAGATACTATGATGTTATGAAAAGGATAGAAATAATCACAATGCTTTGAGCTGATGTTTCCAACACAAATGATATGACGTTGAATCAGGTACAAGAGTTCTGTTCCTTATTTATGGATCATGCAACCTGCATGGGGTTGCTAAATTAAACTTATATGAGTATATGGCTACTAAAGTAGGTGGACAGAAAGGGAGAGAAGTAATTGAAATAATTGAATATTTTTATAATAAATCTGTCCACACAATGACAGAAATAACTCCATTCCAAGCAATGTTTTATAAGAGAAACATGCACAACACTAATCATGCTATGTAAGTACTTTGAGAGTAAACTAGACCATGAGTATATTTAACAGTTGATTGCTAATCTTATTGATAGACCTAATATCATATGTACCAATACCAACAAATCTGCTATTTGCCAAGAATGCTATTTTAATAGTAAAATAAACATCAAGTTGCATTGGTTAGACAATAGACTCTATGCTTTTATCATCTAATGCTAAACAGGTTTGCAAAACCAAAACTGTTTGGTCTAAACCTTTTATGATCAAGACAGTTCTAGATAATTGTAGCATATCTGCATTTATTGGTCTTCACTAATTTCAATATTGGTTATATGAACTCAGTAATGACAATCTCTCAATTGTATTTGGACAAATTTAATATTTGTAAAATGTGCAATTTCATATTACTGTTTTACAGAATATTTTCTCTGCCCCTGCTCTCCAGTTATTACCAGAGAATTAAATTGAGCAAGGGGGGTGTCTAGAGTTTCGCAAGGATTTTGTGTTGATATTTTTAATTGATTTTGTAATTAGTAATGACATCAACATTACATCAACATCCATTTTTTTTAGTTTGTGATAATAATTTAATGTCCCCTTGCTTTGGTGCTACATATTATTGTTGTTCAATTCACTTTGTGAGGGAAACATGATCACATGATATTCTGTTGTAAACAAAGGCAGGTAATAATTTACAATGTATAAAAATGAGAAACCATGTAGAAATAGTTCAATAGAGTTTATCTAGCTTCAACTTCAGTCTAACCTTTTTATTTATTAAACTCTTTTTTGATATAATAATGATTGTGTAAGTTCCAGCAACAATTTGGAAGTACTTTCTTCAAGTACTGACGTGCACATAAAGATTCAGACAGTAAGCATGCCCAAATTGTGGACTGCATTAGGGTATATGTATGTAGAAATAATAAACCTCTCATTAAATTGCAACAAGTACATGCACTAATAATTGATTACACTGATGATATTATACTGTTGGTTAACATGAATGCATGGTAATTACATGATATTATTTAGTGAGCTGAGAGATAAGAAAACAAATGAGCTGTTTATTTCTTAGTGAGATAGGTAATAAATTGTGAAACAAATATGGCAGAACTGATCAAGCAAGTTATGCACTTCTTTTTTTGGACATCACTTTGGCTCAAAGCCATACAAATTTGTCATCCTGGATGTTGCCTAAACAGTTATTAGTTACTTGGATGAATTACTGATGTTTATTATTATTATTTTACAATGGAATCAGATCTGTTATGATAAGGTCACTTCTGCAGCCTTCTGCTGTGACAGTAAGTTCTGTATTGTAATTAGAGTTCCCAGCCCCAATTCTACATGGTGACCTTGATGTGATCCTGAACAACTGGGTGCAGTTGAATCAATGCTTGGAGATGTACTCCAGTTGTGAAACATGTGTGACACTTAACCAGATGGTCACTTGATGTTCTTAACTTGTTTAGTTTTGGTCTTACTTGTTTAAGTTCTTTTGTCTCTGTGCTTCTAGTTGTTGGATTTATTACCAAATACTGCTGTACCTCTTTTTGGTGTTGTTACTGTTCTGTAAACTCTGCTTGTTGGTTAATAGGGAGAGTGCTAACAAATGTTAGTTTATCTGAGAGGTGGTTATTTTTCTAGTCATTCAGTTATTTGTTCTCCTTGTTTTAGGACTCCTATGCAGAGTATCCCCTGTACAAGTGTTGGTAGCCTGAATGTTACCCCTTGTACTTTTGGATCATTCTTTAATTTATCTTTACCAAATTTTCCCAGTCAAGTTTCCCAGAGGAATGATAATTGAATCCTCAATACTTAGACTGCTCCACCCATTCCTGTTTGACATTATATCAATCCCACTCCACACTTGATGCACAAACCCTAGAAATCAAGCATTTAAAGGATTTGCTGTTTCAACAAGTTGCCATGCAAATGGAAGGTGGGCAACACATCAAGTCTCTTCAAGCTGAGCTGAACACACAACATGTAACCTATCAATGGATGGAGAGAAAAAGTGTTAGAATCTAAAATGTCCTTAGAGCTACAGATCAATGAGTTAAATGCATCTAAGAATCATGAAGATTCTCTGTTGCCTAAGCCTCTGTCTAATAACTATGTTACCCAGTCTGTATTGGATGAAATGCTTGATGATTTTGTTGAAAAACTCACAAATCAGTTTGCTCAGATGCTCATATCTCAACAAAGGACTCCCACCCCTTGAAATAAAATGTTGACAATGTCCACTACAAACTCTGCATCAGTCTGTACATTGCTTACCAGTTGTAATCCCACTTTTACTCAATCCTCAATTGATGAAGTTTTCATACTTTTCAAAAACATTGATACTGTTATTGACTAATGTAAATTCATTATTATCTTCTATAATTACATTCTCTATATCTTTCAAAGCTCTTTTAAGCCTTTGAAAATGTACTGCTTTACCATTATTTAATGTGTATGTGTTGTGATCAAGCACCTTCTCTATTGTAAATAGGCCTTGCCAATCAGTTGCCAATTTTCTCACTTGATTGTGATCAGTAGTAGTACAGGGGAAATATGAAAAAACTTTAACACCATACAATTTTTTATTAATAGTTCTTTTCTGTCATATGCTAGATTGATTAGTGTAGAGTCACTCAGGGCCCCTATTTTGATTTTATTCTTTTGATTACTTTGGCACTTAGAAAATTAGTGTTATGTCACAGTAATGTCATAATTTGTGATTTGCTGCTATCAATTTATAGCAATTCCTTTTAAATCAATTTCTATATTTTTAAGTGCAGTTATTTTGATCAATTTATTATTTGTCCCCTCAATCTAAACCTATGTGTAATTGCTTGTTTAATTTTGTGAGGGAACTCATGTGAAAGTTGTAAACATTAAGCAGGTAATAATTTACAAAACTGTAATAAATACTTGAGAAACTTGTAGGGAATGCACAATATAATTCATCTCACTCCAATCACATTTGATCTTCTCTAATTTATTTATATGCTAACCTTTTTTAGATCTTGTCATGGATTTTAGTTTGATAATTTCTGCTTAAGATCTGGGTGACAATTTGGGAGGAAGCTGTACTGTGAACCAGACAGGGAAGTTAGAACTATTCAAGATAGTAACATAGGTTTTCCACATTGAATATGACACAGGTCAGGAGAGAAAGTAATGCCTTTATAATACTTCCCTTTCTATCCAGCTACTATTACATCCATGTTACAGTTGTTGTCAGTAAACACAGGCTCTTGTATAATGCTTCACTTCCAGGTACATGGGCTCAGTTAGCTTAAAGTAGATTTGATGCTCTGGAATAGCAGTGAGCTGGTTTGCTTGTGATCCTTAATAGATATTGTCTTACTCCCATAATCAATCACACAGGAATTTTGCTCCAAAAATCATTCCCTAAAATGATGTCATATGGTAATTGATGATCCAATGTATCCACTAAAACCAAATCTACATTGAACAGTTCCTTATTAATTCACATTTCAATATCACACCATTTCCCCTTTAGGGAGATCTTATTTCCAGATGTGTTGACAAAGTTAACTAATGAAGTATCCAAAGCATCTTGACTAATACACAGATCTGTACAACATTCATCACTAATTATAGAGGCTGCTGCCAAAGCATCTATTGTTGCATTGACTATTTTTCCATTCACTTCCACAGGTATCATGTTCTTCCTCATCAAATTGGTGATTATGAGAATATCCTGCACATGTTTTCCAAGAGATGGAACTCCATTTAGTTTAAAGTCTCAGGGGTATCCTCATTAGTGAAATCAACTGGATCATCTTTGGAAGGTTCCTGAATTACAAATCCTTCTCCATCAGCTATTAATTGTATAGCTGCACTGGCCCTTTTGTCCACAACAATAACAATAAACTGATGACATATCAAAATCTTTTTTGGAGGGGGCCTTAGTTTGGAAACTACTCTCCTTTGACTTAGGTTTACTAGATTTGGGTTTTATCTTTAAATCAGTGACATGTTGATCAATGTGGCTGGAATTGTGAATCAATAAACAATGCTAATAGCTTTCTGAATGATATTGTGCAGGCTGTCTTCAGGGTCACATTTTACTTCTAAGCAACTATGGATAGAAGGTGGGAAACCTTGACAGATATATGAAAAGAGGTTCTGTTTGGAATACTCTGAGGACAGACTGCTTAGTTGAAACAATCATTTCACTTGGGTGATATAATTGTGGATGTCATCACCTCTTTTAAAAGACATATCACATAGCAGGGTTTTGTATTGATGTTTAATATGTGGAGCTCTATAATGGTCTTCAAAGTAGCCAACTAACAACTGGTAATGTGTCTTAGTCACACAATCAAGCATCATGTATTGGTTGTACACCAATCCACTGAGGTACAATGAGAACTGGGATATGGCTGCTTCTTGAGATTTGCAGTATTGTTTCATCATTATTTCAAATATGAAGAACACTTGTTGAACAATTGAGAAACTTCATCAATTGAGGATTGAGTAAAAGTGGGATTACAACTGGTAAGCAATGTACAGACTGATGCAGAGTTTGTAGTGGACATTGTCAACATTT
>CABFPE010001303.1:0-22583 GCA_900660155.1 Hofstenia miamia | reverse complement strand
CCATGTACAAGTTTGAAAAATATTATGCCCAACTGGTGGGGGTGAGCAGTGTTACTGGCAAAATGTCGATTATGTTAACTAGCAATCAACTTGGAATTTGTCCATTGGACATTAATATTTTTTCCGATATGGTTAAAAAATACATGTGGGGTGCCACTGCTGAGACAAAATTCGCTATATTTCATTCAGATAATGCTCCCCTGAGTACTAGAAGATTTGTAGAGCAATTGCCTGGATCAATACATCAATTTCTTGATCAAGTCACCAAGTTCAACATCTATGGTAAAAACAAAGTTCTATTCAACATGCAGCAAATGAAGTATCCTGAATGCGGGTATGGTCAATTTATTGAGTCAGCCAGGCATGTCAACAAAGAAGGTAAGATTATTCCCATCACCATTTTCAACCAGGTGATGCGGACATCAGAGCAATTTTTTCAAGAGGAGGAGCTACTAGCATCTTCAGCAGTACAAATGTCTCCCCATATTCAGGACTTGATTGAAAAAGTAAACTTAGAAAAATTCGGAGATAATGCAATCTCTCCTAAACCAATGCCACAATGGTCAGTAACAGAAGATGAACGCATTCTAATGGTTGAGCATGATCCTAGCGAGTTTCTTGATGACCTTAACGNTACAAAGGAGCCCCACTTACAGATACCCATGTCACATGAAAAGAGGTCGTCCCTCACGAAAACAACAATTCATGAGTTAGCCGTTTGCCAGCTGACATGGAAAGTAAAGAACTGGCTGCTGTATAAGTGTAGTCCTCCCTCTTCTCCTGGAAAAACGAAGCGGCCCATGGACAAGTTTGAAAAATATTATGCCCAACTGGTGGGGGCGAGCAGTGTTANAGTTTCTTGATGACCTTAACGTGCAGCAGAGAGTTCTGGTTGACAGCTGTGATAAAGACGTCCTATTGTTGATGAAGTGGTGCCTTACAGAGATGTTCACCAAGGAGGAGTTAGTCATTTTACAACAATCCCCGGGGCGACATGTTGCTCTGGACATAGAATGTACTACTTCCCACGTACGAATCTCCATGCAACAGATTGAACGCCTACAACAAAAGGGACTCTGAGGAAAGTTCTGGGATACTATCAAGGATGCCCACATAAATTATCCCATAATGATAGGGACTGCCACTTTAGCCTCCCCTGCCATGTTCAGTGAGATGGAACAGAAGATCAAAACTTTGAATCTTATATGTATCCCACCACCTACGATTGAAACCCATTGATCCAGCCAAAATGGAAAGTAAGAAAGCCCAAAAAGAAGGTCGCTGCTCATTTATCTGATCAAATCAATTTTGTCAACAGTAAACCAGAAGTGATCAAAGCTAGTAGAATGAGTGAGTACAAAGTTGTACGAGAGAAACTCATTGCAGGAGGAAATTCCGAGCATGTATTCATTGACAGCAAGCTAACCATAACTGATATTTTTACGTGGGGACTACCAATTCATATGCAACTACAAGTGATCCAGGAAAGACTCACCACACTGCAGCCTCATGTCCTTATCCTCTTCCAAGCAGCTGGAGATTTAATGTGGATAAACAATGTTGAAACCGTTACTCAGTACTATGATGTTATGAAGAGAATTGAGATCATTACAATGATAAGAGCCAATGTATCTGACCCAGAGGAGATGACACTTAGTCAAGTCCAAGAATACTGCTCGCTCTTTATCAATCATGTGACTACCATGGGGTCCCTGTGACAAGTATTTATACTCTTTATCAATCATGTGACTACCATGGGGTCCCTGTGACAAGTATTTATACATTTTTATCCCGATACCAAGATTAGTGTGGATGATGCTCATATGTCTGACACCAATGCGATGATGACGTTAATGATTGCCCTAAAGGGCCTTCAGCTTTACAAGCGGTTCTACAATACATTTACCAGGCAGTTGAATAACCTTAGGAGAAATTGTCATGTCAGCAATCAAATGCCAACCATCAAATTTCTGAGGCTGAAGGACGAGGTGGTAACTCAAAGAGAAGTACTTATGCAGATAACCCAAGAGGCACACTACGTGGAAGTCCAAGCATGGGATGGTGAACTCACTACAAAGATGATCGTGGCCACACAAAACATCGTTTCTGGGCCAGCCCTTCAACTGCTATCTGAAAATTAAATTGAGCAAGGGGGGCATGTAGAGTTGCTCAGGGATTTTGTTGATTTTATTCTTTAAAAAATTTACTTTGTATTCCTATGTCACTATGACGTCAGTAGCTATTTTCAATCTCAGGTTGCTATTGCTAGTTTTATGTCCCCTTGATGGTGCTTATTGTTGCTCAAATTTAATTTTGCAAGGGAAAAGAATTTGATCATGTTAAACTATGTTGACATCTGATTATTGTAAACAAAGGCAGGTAATAGTAAAACATTTGTATAAAACCTGAGAGAAATGTAGTGATAGCTTAATAGATTTTATCTACTCTCAACTGCCGTCTTTACCATTGTATTTTCTATTTATTTATTATCTTTATGAAACTTATTGCTTAAGATCAGCAACAATTCAGGAGTGCTTTCACTAGCATGGGGTGACAAGTTGCTTCTGGGGGTCTGTTGATTACCCAGTCCGAATTGTGGACTCATTAAGTTACATATACAGTTATGTATAAGGAAATAATAAATCTCTCTTTCGTAGTTCAACATGTACATGCACTTAGAAAACCTAACACTGTGATGATACCATGCCATTGGCTAGCATGAATATCTGGCAATTACAGATTATTTAATAGTGAGCTGAGAGATAACAATGAAAATGAGAGTTTGTATTTTCTGAAGTTTGATAGAAATTAAAAAGTGAGACAAATAGGGTAGCACCAGTCAATAGGTTAAGCACTTTACTTTTGGATGCTCCACTTCAGCTGGAAGCCATAAGAATTGGTCATCTTGGATTGTACCTAAAGTAGTTTTGTTACTTGGATGAATTACCAATGTTCCATCTATAAGTTATGTGATAAGTTCTATGTTATTCTGTTTCTTGGAATTGTGGCTGTACTGTAAACGCTATTTAAACCTTCTTCAGAGTCAATTAAGTTTCTTGTTAAGTTTCCCTACCAGCCCATGATTCTACAGTAATAATGCATGATAGTTTTGACATTATTAACCCATATCAAATCTCCTGTGGCTTAAAAGAGTATTAGCACTCTGGGGTTCATTTGTAATAACCTTTCATGAGTTTTCCTTATTTGTTTGTGTACTGGCAATCCTCTCATAAAGATATCACAAATAGTTAACTTCCCATCAATAAACACCCTCTCTTTGTTCTCTCCTTCTATAAGTCTTTCCTGAATGTCTTTGTATTCTGATGTTTGGCTAACTCTGTTCACCTCATTTCCACTGCTAACAAAGTTCAATTTATCAGGTAAATGGGCTGCTATTTTGTGCTTTACTTTTTTCACAATCCACTTAGTTTGCACTAGAGGAGACTCTATACAGGAAGGGGGTATACATAGCATATTTTCTTTCTGAATGTGCTCTTCTAATTCTGAAAAACTAGCTTTTTCTCTTAAACTAGCAGTGCTGATCATGACTGGGTAGTTAATTCTTGCTTCTTTCAGCATGTCCCAAAATCTAGTTTGTAGCCCATTCTGCTGTAATTCTTCAATTTGGCTGGAGGATATTTTGACATGAGCCAGTGTGCATTCTACATCCAAGGCCACTTGTTGCCCTGGAGACTGTAGAATGACCAACTCTTCTTTTGTAAGCATTTCTGTTAAGCACCATTTCATCACCCCAAGGATGTCTTTCACTTTAGATTCAACTAGCACTCTCTCTTGAATAGATAGATCTTCAATAAATTGTTCAGTCATGTTCAATCATCAATATTTGTTCATTTTCAATAATTGACCATTGAGGCATGGGCCAAAGGGGTGTCAGAGGTCCTCCAAATATTTCTAGATTTACACTTTCAATGAGTTCTCAGATTGAAGGGGACAATTGCACAGATGATGTTGCTAATAATTCCTCCTGAAAAAGCTGCTCTGGTGTCCTCATGACTTGTTCTAATATAATAATTGGGACAATTCTGCTTTCTTTGTTGACCTGTCTTGCTGATTCAATAAACTGTCCATAGCCACATTCAGGATAGGATAAACATTTAAGATTAAAAAGAATTTCAGTTCTCTCCAGGACATCATTGATTTTTAGTAGCTCTAAAAATTTGGTTGTAGACCTAGGTAATTGTTCCATGAGCTGTTTGGTGCTTAGCAGGGCATTATTTGAATGAAACATTGCAAACTTTGTTTCAGCTGTTGCTCCCCAAATATATTTCTTAACAGTGTCTGAAAAAATATTAATGTCCAACAGACAAATCCCCAGCCAGTTGCTTATCATGATTATCATCATCCTTCCTGTTACACTGGTTGCCCCCACCATTAGGGCATAATATTTTTCAAATTTCTCCATTGCTTTCTTGGTTTTCCTGGTGATGATGGAGGAGTACATTTATGAAACATCCAGTTTTTTGCTTTCCACAACAGGGGGCATACTGCAATTTCATGAGTTGCTGTCTTAGCTATGGATATTTGTATTCATCAGCAGTTTTATCTCAGGGTTTCAAGTCAGTATATTGCAAGTATCCAGATGGCACCTCAAGCATATATATCTGGTAAGTTTTTCTAGGAAATAGGTGGTGTTTTGCATATCATAAGACAACCTTAATTCCTGTAACATTCTTTCTACTGATCTGTGGTATTGTGTGGTAGGGCTTTTGATATTTAGTTGTGGCCAATCAGAAAACTTACTCTCATGTTGGTCACCCTGATTAGTGATGGAGTGTTCAGATCTGTTAATTCTACCGTTACACATAAGGCAATAATAAAACATCCATTCAATGTTCAACATGTACATGCACCTATACTGTATGACACTGTGATGATACCATGCCATTGGCTAGCATGAATGTCTGGCAATTACAGACTATTATTTAGTGAGCTGAGAGATAACAATGAAAATGAGATGTTTATTTTGTCTATGAGATAGAAATTAATAAGTGAGACAAATAGGGTAGCACCATGCACTAAGTTGAACACTATAACATTTTTGAAGACTTGGCTTCAGCTGGAAGCCATGTGAGTTGGTCATCTTAGAGTTACCTAAAGTATCAATTACTTGGATGAATTACCAATGTTTATATAAGTTCTCTCTTTACCTGTTTTCCCAGAATCAGGGCTGTCATCATATCTCTATGTAAAACCTTCTGCAGAGTCAATTAGTTTTCTAGTGTAATTACAGCCCGTGATTCTACATGACAACTGTGACAGGACACTGACGTGATAACAAACTAAGTTCTTTCTGTCTCTTTTGATGGTTTGGATTTCATTCAGTTTATGGTTTGGGGTATGTCAGCTGGGATAGTTGTTTCCCCTGACTGCAGTTTGATTTCAGAGTAAATTCGCCAATTGATGTTAACTGGCAAGTCTGCCCATAGATGGGGGCAACATTATTCAAGTATTTTGCTTTGTTCTGTTCGTACTTGTTACAAGTCTTTTCTTTTTGTGTCTTAGTTTTACTGTGTTGGATTTATTACCAAATGCTGCTGTGTTCTACCTTGTATTCTACTTTTGGGCTCATATCCTGTGATTTTTTCTATGCATTTCTTTTGTGTTTGGAAAGTACTCCCATCTGTCAGTTATAGTAATTATTGTTTATTGTTTCTTGTTTAATTCTTAGTTCAATGGATTCAAATTGTACTGTTGATCAGAGTGTCCCCTGTGCAAGCACTGGTAACCAGGACATTGCCCCTTGCACCATTGGATCATTGTTAAATTTCTCTTCTCCTAACTCTCCCACCCAAACTACTCAACAGTGAGATCAGAATGCTTCAACAGTTCCATATCATAATGTTGGTAATAGCATTCCCAATCTCCAGCAACATTTCCATTGAGTATTGAATATGCAAAATGCTCCCCTGATTCCATTTCACCCCTATAGCTATGCTTATAATGTTATGCATTCCCTGCCACATTTTGATACTCAGCAAATGGAGATTGGGCATCTGAAAGACGCCTTATCACAGCAAGTATCCATGAGAATGGAAAGTGAGCAACAAGTTGAGTCTCTCCAAGCTGAACTGAACACCCAACATGTTGCTTACCAGAAGATGGAAATGCGGATGCTAGAAGCCACTGTTGCATTGGAGTTACAAATTCATGAACTAAAAACTAACATTGCAAAGTCAGAGGAATTGCAACTATTGAAAACTTCCATGGATGACTTTGTTACCCATGCTACATTAAATGAAGCTTTAGGGGACTGGGCTGAGAGGATCACTGATCAATTGGCACAGATGATTTGATTAGGAGGAGGTGAAAACCCTGCCATCTTAAGTGCACCTATACCCTCTCAGTGTGAAGAAAGTACAATGATAATTCCCCCAACTTTAGTTTCATCTTGTGTTCCCTCTTTGGCTTCTCATCCTACAGTTACACAGGTTGCACTCACTCAGCCATCCACTCTTGCTACTGTGGCCACCCCTCAAATTGGGTACACTCTTACAGTCCATGATCAGCCTTTGTGCACTACTGTGGTGCCAACAGTGAAAGAACACATTAGTGATGCCACTAGTCCATTACCTGATAAAACTTCAGATAGGCGGCCATGATTTCATCAGTCAATTCTTCCTCCTGATACACCTGGACAAGTACCGGTGCTCAGCAAACATTCTGTGCTGCCCAAGTTTACTGGACAAATTGACGCAGTTTCTCAATCCTTTGATGAGTGGTTCTTTTTATTTGAACTCCATATGAAACATTACAAAACCTCGCAAGAAAGTGCCTTATTGCAGTTCCCAATGTATTTAAGTGGGTTGGCATACAACCAATATATGATGTTAGACTGCAATATCAAGATGGACTATCAGTTATTAGTTGGGTTTTTCGAGGATCACTATCAAGCCCCTCACATAAAGCACCAATACAAAACTTTATTGTGTGATATGTCTTTTAAGAGAGGGGATGGTATTCGTAATTATATCCCGCAAGTTGAAAGACTGTTTCAATTAAGTAGCTTGTCTCCTGAGTACTCTCAGCATGACCTCTTCTCTTATATTTGTCAAGGTTTTCCCCCTTTGATTCATAGTCGCCTGGAAATGAAATGTGATCTGGAGGATAGCCTTCATGAAATTATTAGAAAGGCAATCAGTGTTGTTTATATGATTTATAACTCCAGTCAAATTGATAAAGACCTTCATGAATTAGCCAGGTTAAAAGTGAGATCTGAACCAAAGAAAACAATTATGAAGAAAGAGTTTGACATGGCTTCAGTGCAATGTTTCCGCTGTGGCAAAAAAGGACATTTAAAATCTAATTGCAAGGCAAATATCCAACTTGTTGCTGATGGTGAGGGGTTCTTAGTCAACGACATGTCTGTACCATCCATTGATACACTTTTAGTTGATTTGACAGAGGATGAAGCGTCATCACATTTAAATTAGGTGAAGTGCTGACTCCTTTAAACCATGCCCAGGATGTATTGGTTATCACTAATCTGATAAGGAAAAACCTGATTCCTGTGGAAATGAATTGACAAATTATTAATGCCACAATTGACACCAGAGCAGCTGCCTCAATCATCAGTGATGAATGTTGCAAGGATGTATGTTTTACCTGTGATGCAGTAAATCCTTCATTTGATATTAAACTCATTGTTGCTTCAGGAAATTTGATTTCATTGAAAGGGAAGTTACAAAATGCAGTCTTGAAGATTCGTGCTGAACAGTTCAAAGTGGATCTCATCATTATTGATACAGCTAACCATAAACTTCCATATGATTTGATTTTAGGGAATGATTTTTTGGATAAGAATTCATGTGTGATTGATTACAAAAGTAATACTATATCTATAAAAGATCAGGAACCCACTCAGTTAGCTACCATTCCCAAATGAGAAGTTGTGTTTAATCTAGTTGAGCCTGTCCACTTAGAAGCTAAACATTGGACCAGAGTAGCCGTATTTTCTAGTCCTGATATTAGTGGAGAGGGCATGATAGTGGGCCAAAGCAGCAAATACAGTAAAGGCATCTCTTTTTCGCCCGATCTATGTACAGTAACCGCAGGAAAGACTTATGTGACTATACTTAATGGATCAACACGTCCTATATAATTTGATGGATCAAATTTACAGATAATAGGAGTGCCCGTTCAGGTGGAGAGTATAGAGACTTCTTGTTTACCTATATGTACTGCCATTCATGATCTCAAAGAGCTCTCTAGTGTAAAGATCCCTACCGTAAATAGTGAGACCCACTCACATTTAAATGATCAGGAGAAGAAATCACTTATTTCTATACTCCAGAGTAAAAGCTAGGTGTTTAATTATGGCACAATAATTGTGGGGCAAGCGATTGTAGAAGAGCATGCAATTGAGGTAAAGCAATACAAACCTATTTGATTAAGGTAAAGCAGGACAAACCTATTTGATTACCCGTTCACATGGTGCCAGAAAATCTCAAATCAGAATATGAGAAAATTTTGAAGGATCTAATTGAAAGTGGGATAATTCAAGAGAGTAATAGTCCCTACGCAGCCCCCACTGTGTTCATCTGGCAAGGGGAGAAGTACAGATTATGTATCGATTTTAGAAAGTTGAATGATGTTACCATAAAAGACGCTTATCCTTTGCCTAAAATCAAGGATTTACTGTATGACGCTAGTAGATATAAATTCTTTTCCTGCCTTGATTTATGTAAAGCATATTGGCAGGTACTGATGCGTCCATCTGACATTCCAAAAACTGTATCCATTACTCCATATGGTTTGTACAAATGGAAGTATATAACCTTTGGGTTGTGTAATGGATAAGAAATAATTAAGGAGAAAAATAGGGTAGCACCATGCACTAAGTCGAGCACTATAACATTTTTGAAGACTTCGCTTCAGCTGGAAGCCATGTGAGTTGGTCATCTTGGAGTTACCTAAAGTATCAATTACTTGGATGAATTACCAATGTTTATATAAGTTCTCTCTTTACCCATTTTCCCAGAATCAGGGCTGTCATCATATCTCTATGTAAAACCTTCTGCAGTCAATTAGTTTTCTAGTGTAATTACAGCCCATGATTCTACATGGCAACTGTGACAGGAGACTGACGTTATAGCACACTAAGTTCTTGTTGTCTCTTTCAATGGTTTGGATTTCATTCAGTTTTTCGTTTTGGGGTATGTCAGCTGGAGTAGTTGTTTCCCCTGACTGCAGTTTGATTTCAGAGTAAATTTGCCAATTAATGTTAACTGGCAAGTCTGCCCATAGATGGGGGCAACATTATTCAAGTATTTTGCTTTGTTCTGTTGCTACTTGTTACAAGTCTTTTCTTTTTGTGTCTTAGTGTTACTGCATTGGATTTATTACCAAATGCCGCTGTGTTCTACCTTGTATTCTACTTTTGGGCTTGTATCCTGTGATTTTTTTTTGGCTATGCATTTCTTTTGTGTTTGGAAAGTACTCCCATCTGTCAGTTATAGTAATTATTGTTTATTGTTTGTTGTTTAATTCTTAGTTAAATGGATTCAAATTGTACTGTTACTTACTCTCCTACTTTTGAGACTTCTCCAGATCTGAGTGTCCCCTGTGCAAGCGCTGGTAACCAGGATGTTGCCCCTTGCACCATTGGATCGTTGTTAAATTTCCCTTCTCCTAACTCTTCCACCCAAACTGCTCAAAGGCGAGATCAGAATGCTTCAACAATTCTGTATCAGAATGTTGGCAATGGCAGTCCCAATCTCCAGCAACATTTCCGTCAAGTATTGAATACACAAAATGCTCCCTCAATTCCATTTCGCCCCTATAGCCGTGCTGATAATGTTATGCACTCCAGGCCACACTTTGATACTCAGCAAATGGAGATTGAGCATCTGAAAGACGCCTTATCACAGCAAGTATCCATGAGAATGGAAAGTGAGTGACAAGTTGAGTCTCTCCAAGCTGAACTGAACACCCAACATGTTGCTTACCAGAAGATGGAAATGCAGATGCTAGAAGCCACTGTTGCATTGGAGTTACAAATTCACGAAATAAAAAATAACATTGCAAAGTCAGAGGAATCACAACTATTGAAAACCTCCACGGATGACTTTGTTACCCATGCTACATTAAATGAAGATTTAGGGGACTGGGCTGAGAGGATCACTGATCAATTGGCATTGATGATTCAATTAGGAGGAGGTGAAAACCCCGCCATCTTAAGTGCACCTGTACCCTCTCAGTGCAAAGAAAGGACAATGATAACTCCCCCAACTTCAGTTTCATCTTGTGTTCCCTCTTTGGCTTCTCATCCTACAGTTACGCAGGTTGCACTCACTCAGCCATCCACTCTTGCTACTGTGGCCACCCCTCAAATCAGGTACACTCTTACAGTCCATGATCATCCTTTGTGCACTACTGTGGTACCAACAGTGAAAGAACACATTAGTGACGCCATTAGTCTGTTACATGATAAAACTTCAGATAGGCGACCACGATTTCGTCAGTCAATTCTTCCCCCTGATACACCTGGACAAGTACTGGTGCTCAGCAAACATTCTGTGCTGCCTAAGTTTACTGGACAAATCGGAGCAGTTTCTCAATCCTTTGATGAGTGGTTCTTTTTATTTGAACTCCATATGAAACATTACAAAACCTTGCAAGAAAGTGCCATATCACAGTTCCCCCTGTATTTAAGTGGGTTGGCATACAACCAATATATGATGTTAGACCACAATGTCAAGACGGACTATCAGTTATTAGTTGGGTTTTTTGAGGATCACTATCAAGCCCCTCACATAAAGCACCAATACAAAACTTTATTGTGTGATATGTCTTTTAAGAGAGGGGATGGTATTCGTAATTATATCCCGCAAGTTGAAAGACTGTTTCAATTAAGTAGCTTGTCTCCTGAGTACTCTCAGCATGACCTCTTCTCTTATATTTGTCAAGGTTTTCCCCCTTTGATTCATAGTCGCCTGGAAATGAAATGTGATCTGGAGGATAGCCTTCATGAAATTATTAGAAAGGCAATCAGTGTTGTTTATATGATTTATAACTCTAGTTGAATTGATAAAGACCTTCATGAATTAGATGGGTTAAAAGTGAGATCTGAAACAAAGAAAACAATTATGAAAAAAGAGTTTGACATGGCTTCAGTGTGATGTTTCCACTGTGGCAAAAAAGACATTTAAAATCTAATTGCAAGGCAAATATCCAACTTGTTGCTGATGGTGAGGGGTTCTTAGTTGACAACACGTCTGTACCATCCACTGATACACTTTTAGTTGATTTGACAGAGGACGAAGCGTCATCACATTTAAATTAGGTGGAGTGCTGACTCCTTTAAACCATGCCCAGGATGTATTGGTTATCACTAATCTGATAAGGAAAAACCTGATTCCTGTGGAAATGAATGGACAAATTATTAATGCCACAATTGACACCAGAGTGCTGCCTCAATCATCAGTGATGAATGTTGCAAGGATGTATGTTTTACCCGTGATGCAGTAAATCCTTCATCTGATATTAAACTCATTGATGCTTCAGGAAATTTAATTTCATTGAAAGGGAAGTTACAAAATGCAGTCTTGAAGATTCATGCTGAACAGTTCAAAGTGGATCTCATTGTTATTGATACAGCTAACCATAAACTTCCATATGATTTGATTTTAAGGAATAATTTTTTGGAAAAGAATCCATGCGTGATTGATTACAAAAGTAATACTATATCTATAAAAGATCAGGAAGCCACTCAGTTAGCTACCATTCCCAAACAAGAAGTTGTGTTAAATCTAGTTGAGCCTGTCCACTTAGAAGCTAAACATTGGACCTGATATTAGTGCAGAGGACATGATAGTGGGCCAAAGCAGCAAATACATTAAAGGTATCTCTTTTTCGCCCAATCTATGTACAGTAACTGCAGGAAAGACTTATGTGACTATACTTAATGGATCAACACGTCCTATATGATTTGATGGATCAAATTTACAGATAATAGGAGTGCCCATTCAGGTCAAGAGTATAGAGACTTCTTGTTTACCTATATGTACTGCCATTCATGATCTCAAAGAGCTCTCCAGTGTAATGATCCCTACTGTAAATAGTGAGACCCACTCACATTTAAATGATCAGGAGAAGAAATCACTCACTTCTATACTGCAGAGTAAAAGCGAAGTGTTTAATTATGGTACAATAAGTGTGGGGCAAGCAATTGGAGAAGAGCATGCAATTGAGGTAAAGCAGGACAAACCTATTTGATTAACTGTTCACAGGGTGCCAGAAAATCTCAAATGGGAATATGTCACCAAAGTACTAACCAACAAGTCTAACATACTCTAGGCTCAGATATCAGCATATATTGATGATATACTAGTAGCAAGTGAGACTTTTGGCAAGCATCTTGAAAAACTACATTGAACATTAGAATTGTTGCAAAAAGCTGGACTTAAAGTGAATGGTAATAAGTGCTCCTTAGCACAGATTAAAGTTACATTCCTGGGCAGGGTGATAGAACATGGAAAGATCTCAATAAAGACAAATGCTAAGCAGTTTCTCGAGAAGATTGAGACACCTAGAAGTAGAAAAGATGTGCAGAGACTAATGGGATTTCTGAATTATTATGGAATGTTCATCCCAGATTTAGCTGAGAAAACAAAATCCATCTCTCAATTACTTAAAAAGTCTAATGAATTCAGATGGACATGGACAGAACAGGAGGCACTGGAGAAGATAAAAACCGAGCTTAAAAAGATCCCGTCATTAAATACCCCAGATTACAAGAAAGATTTTATTGTAGACTGGGATGCTAGCACTGTAGCCATTAGCAGCATGCTCAGTCAAGAAATAAACAGAGTAGAAAGTCCTGTTCAGTATTTTAGCAGAAAACTGAGAGCTGCTGAGAAAAATTACAGAGCCACCAAGTGTGAAATGTTAGCCTTAGTGGAGTCACTCAAGAAATTCCAATACTTCATCTTGGGACATAAATTCATTGTATGTACCAACAATAGCACACTGGCTTGGCTTAAGAAATTTTCAGGAGATAAGTCCAATATAGTCGCTAGATGGATAGAATACCTGAATGATTTTTCTTTTTCAATAAAACATTGTCCTGGATGTTTACATTTGAATGCTGACTATTGGATGGCACTGCCCAGCTATGAGAGAGATCTAAAAAAGCCAGCTGGGGAGAAAATTCCGTTCAGATTCATACCTCACACTGAGTATGAGTTGATCCCTGAGATAAATGCTGACAGGAACGGAAAGGAAATTTTACCAATATTAATACGAGAGGAGATATCTGAAGAGGAGATCATTAAGCATCAACAGAATGATCTGATACTGTCCAATATTATGAAAAGGATGAAGGACCCCTTTTTCCCACTTTCCCCAACTGCAACTCGTTATTACAATCAATATAACTGGACGATGACAGATAAAGGACTACTATATGCTAAAAGTAGAAATACTTGTCTCACAATTCCTGAATATTTTAAGAGAGATCTCGTGAGAAGAGTTCATGAGAAGGGACATTTAGGAATCTTACAAACTGAAAAGACGTTTAATTCCTGGTACATTACCATTGGGATTAGATCCGCAGTTCAGGATGTGATAGATAAATGTGGAAAGTGTCTGTTGAACAACTCTTCTCATTTCCCAGAACAAAGAGCTGAATTAGAATGTCATGCTGCCACTAGCCCCAACAAAGTTGTGCATATGGATCTGGAACAATTATCTCATGATGACGATGGATTTCAATATCTACTAGTGATAGTGGATCATTTCACCAAATATGCTAGAATAATTCCAATGGACAGCACACATGCAGAAAGAGTAGCTGATAAAATAGTAAAGGAATGGATTTTAAAATATGGCCCCATGTCTCGACTTGTTTCAGATCATGGTCCACAATTTGAAAACAATTTGATGAAAGCCCTTATGTCTGAATTAGAAATAATACACGATTTTACTACCACATACCACCCTCAAGCAAATGGTTTAGTGGAACGGCTAAATAGAACTCTAATAAAATTGATCAGGGTGGCCTTGTCGTGAGTAGCAGGGAAAAATTGGCGATGTGTAATAGAAGGCATTGAATTTTTTTATAATACATCAGTTCATTCCACAACTGGAGTCAGTCCATTTAAAGCTATGTTTGGTCGTGAAGCATTAACCTCTTTATCAATGATGTATCCTAACTACTCAGAAATTACCTTAGAAAAATATGTAAATCATTTGTTACGTGATATGCAGCAGATTCACTTAACCATCTGTCACAACACTAGTCAATCTAGTATTCAACAAAAGAGAATGTTTAATAAAAAATTGTATGGTGAACCACATCAGTGCGGAGATAAAGTTTTTGCATGTCTACCTTGAGTGACAACAGACCACAATCAAGTAAGGAAATTAGCCAACAATTGGCAAGGACCATTCACTGTGGAGAAAGTGCTTGACCACAACACTTATACACTTAATAACGGTAAAATAGTACATTTTCAGAGACTAAAACAAACAATCAAAGATATTGAGAATGTAATCATTGATGATAATAATGAATTCACACTAATTGATCAAAGGTATTGATGAATTTGATAATTGACAATAATTTAACCAATTTGCTGAGGAATTTTTTACAATACTGATGTATTTGAAACTGACAATAATTTAAACCAATTTGCTGACCAATGAGTTTTGCCCTAAAGGTGGGACACAGAAAATCAAACTTATTGTGACCAATATTTGGGACCTTAACCTTATAGATATGTTTAGGAATGATACTGATAGGGAAGAAAAAATGAGAGTCGCCAGCTCCTCCACCTTGTCGACGAGTGAGAAGGAGAATGGAGGTTAGCAGAAATGATGGCACATCCTCATCTAGGCGTGGGAGACACATATCTCCACTTGATGAGGCGCATGAAAACAAAAGAGGGCGACACAAAGGTGCTGAGCAGAGTCCTATCCCATGTGGGCAACACATCACTCCACAATTAGGAGAGCAGACAGCAACAACACTGTCCTCATCTCGCAAGCAGAGCTGGCAACAAAAAACTCAAAAACTCATAAAACCCAAAACATACATACCCCATTTAGTGATTTACAAAATGTAAATACCTCCCCAAAGAGTGACTTGATAGCCCCCTTGACCTCTGTTAGCTCCTCTACAGTCACCTCAACAGCCAGATCTAGGAAGACAGAAGAAAGAATGAAGAAGATGTCTAAAGTTGGTGAAGAAACACTACACCCCTACTTCATAGCTACATGTTGAGCAGTACATTACATTCACAATAACATTTCAGAAGAAACACAGAACCAGTTAAGATGGACTTACAATACTAAAAAATTAGATTGTTCCATTGATATCATACCTTTCATAATTGATGCAGAGAGACGTCCAAAAATAAATTCAATCATATGCTATGACTTGAAAATGCTTGAAGGAATTAGTCGTTTATATTGGCAAAGTACTGTGCATATCTCTTTTGATGAAGACTTCACAATTCACAATTTATGCCAATTTCTAAACAATGGAAGCACAATTAGGAGTTTTGAATGCGTTAATATAGACTTCCCCAACCTTTTAGTAATCTATTTCTTTAGAATAAATGAGGTACAAGACAAGCAGATAATGGAGCAGATAGAAATCGCCTACCACATTGCAAAAGTTGAAGGAATATGACTTGTAATGGTGCTCAGGGAAGAATATGAAGACAGTATTCCTGAAGCAGTAGAAAATCTGCACTTCAGAATGGAAAATTTCATTATTCTTTATTGATCTAGCTATAGTCAAATATCAATGTATCACACAAATCTGATCTCAGTTACAAAACTTTTATTTACAGACCTTATGCTATGCAAAAAAATTCCGTCACATCATTTAGCAGTGGATCAAAAGCTAATAATTGATAACATACTTCAAGTGCAAACATTGGAACTGACAAATGTAAACTCCCCATCCCTACACACAGTAACAGACATGAGAGTCAGTTTTGCCTTCACTCAAAGTGCTGAAACCTTACAAGAAATTCAGGCAGTATGGTCAGAAATAAAAGCCACTAAAAACCCTGAGTCTGATTGGCCCAAATTAGAAATAAAAAGTCCCAGTTCTCAATATCATCAATCTGTTGAGTGATTATTATGAGAAGTAAAGTTTTCCTATGACATGCAAGACTAGAAGAACTTTAAGTCACAGTTGTTTTCAGAAGAAAATGTGCATGACATTTATGCAAGAGGAGCAATATGAATTATTGCTATATATTTAACTAGAGATCCACATATGATTTTACCAATCAATCAGACACAATGAAAATCAATTTCCAAGACAGCATGTCATGAGATAGCCATATGTCCACTTACATGGAAAGTAAAAAACTGGTTACTACACAAATTCACACCACCATCTTCACCCTGCAAAACAAAGAAAGTGATGGACCATTATGAAAAATATTATGCCTGACTGGTGGGGGTGAATAGTGTAATGGGAAAAATGTCAATTATATTGATTAGCAACTGTTTGGGAATTTGTCCATCAGACATCAATATTTTTTCTGACATGATGAAAAAGTATATGTGGGGTGCAGTCACTGAAAACAAGTTCGCAATATTTTCTTCTGATAATGCCCCACTAAGCACTAAAAGATTAATTGAAAGACAACAGGGATCAATGTGAACATTTTTGGAATTAGTAAGAACATGTGAAGTGATAGAGTGGAATGAAACTTTTTTTGATGCACACAGAATATCTTATCCAGAGTGTGGATATGGAAAGTTCACGGAATCAGCCAGACATGTGGAGAAGGAAGGAAAGATAGTGCCTATCACTATATTTGAACAGATTATGAAGACCCCTGAACAGTTTTTTAGAGAAGAAGAATTATTAGCTACATCCTCAGTGCAATTATCTCCTCAGATCTGTGAACTTATTGAGAAAGTTAATTTAGAGAAATTTGGCAGACCAGTTACTTCACCTCATCCTACTCCTCAATGGTCCATCACTGAAAATGAGAGGATTCTCATGCTCAAGCATGACCCTTCTGACTTTGATAAAGATCTACTCATACAAAATAGGGTGCTAGTGGAAAACAGTGAAAAGGATGTTCTTGGCCTGATGAAGTGGTGCTTAACCAAAATGTTTACTATAGAGGAATTGGTCTTTCTACAGTCCCCAGGGCGACAAGTAGCTCTGGATGTAGAATGTACTACCACCAGAATCAAGATATCTAGCAAACAGATTGAGGAGTTACAAAAACATGGATTAAGAAACCGATTTTGGAATACCATTAAGAATGCTCAGATCAACTATCCCATTACAATTGGGACTGCTAGTTTAAGAATGAAATCTCCATTTGCAGATTTGGAACACAAAATTCAGAAGCAAAATTTATTATGTATCCCCCCTCCTTGTGTTGAAACTCTGCTAATTCAACCAAAATGGTGAGTAAAGAAAAACAAGAAGAAAGTTGCAGCACATCTACCCAACAAATTAAATTTTGTGAGCACTAGTGCTGAGGCAAATAAGCTCAGTAAAACTGATGAATACCAACTAGTAAATGAAAAGTTACTGGCAGGTGATAACAAGGAAAGAATCTTCATTAATGGAAAGTTGACCATTTGCGATATTTTTAATAAAGGAACCACAGTACATGAGTAATTAAAAAAGATATATGAAACCTTACTAAATACCAATCCTTGGGTATTAATTCTGTTTCAAGCTGCTGGAGATCTTATGTGGATCAACAATGTAGAAAATGTCACAAGATACTATGATGTTATGAAAAGGATAGAAATAATCACAATGCTTTGAGCTGATGTTTCCAACACAAATGATATGACGTTGAATCAGGTACAAGAGTTCTGTTCCTTATTTATGGATCATGCAACCTGCATGGGGTTGCTAAATTAAACTTATATGAGTATATGGCTACTAAAGTAGGTGGACAGAAAGGGAGAGAAGTAATTGAAATAATTGAATATTTTTATAATAAATCTGTCCACACAATGACAGAAATAACTCCATTCCAAGCAATGTTTTATAAGAGAAACATGCACAACACTAATCATGCTATGTAAGTACTTTGAGAGTAAACTAGACCATGAGTATATTTAACAGTTGATTGCTAATCTTATTGATAGACCTAATATCATATGTACCAATACCAACAAATCTGCTATTTGCCAAGAATGCTATTTTAATAGTAAAATAAACATCAAGTTGCATTGGTTAGACAATAGACTCTATGCTTTTATCATCTAATGCTAAACAGGTTTGCAAAACCAAAACTGTTTGGTCTAAACCTTTTATGATCAAGACAGTTCTAGATAATTGTAGCATATCTGCATTTATTGGTCTTCACTAATTTCAATATTGGTTATATGAACTCAGTAATGACAATCTCTCAATTGTATTTGGACAAATTTAATATTTGTAAAATGTGCAATTTCAGTTTAAATATTTCTGATAATTTTACACAATAATTTCTGAACCATTGCAAACTACCTGTTTTTATTTACTCATGTATGCAATTATTGTAGAGTCACTCAGGGATTTTGTGTTGATATTTTTAATTGATTTTGTAACTAGTAATGATGTCAACATTTATTTTGATTTCAGTTTGCAATAAGAGTTTAATGTCTCCTCACTTTGGTGTACACATTAATTATTGTTGTTCAATTCACTTTGTGAGGGAAACATGATCACATGATATTCTGTTGTAAACAAAGGCAGGTAATAATTTACAATGTATAAAAATGAGAAACCATGTAGAAATAGTTCAATAGAGTTTATCTAGCTTCAACTTCAGTCTAACCTTTTTATTTATTAAACTCTTTTTTGATATAATAATGATTGTGTAAGTTCCAGCAACAATTTGGAAGTACTTTCTTCAAGTACTGACGTGCACATAAAGATTCAGACAGTAAGCATGCCCAAATTGTGGACTGCATTAGGGTATATGTATGTAGAAATAATAAACCTCTCATTAAATTGCAACAAGTACATGCACTAATAATTGATTACACTGATGATATTATACTGTTGGTTAACATGAATGCATGGTAATTACATGATATTATTTAGTGAGCTGAGAGATAAGAAAACAAATGAGCTGTTTATTTCTTAGTGAGATAGGTAATAAATTGTGAAACAAATATGGCAGAACTGATCAAGCAAGTTATGCACTTCTTTTTTTGGACATCACTTTGGCTCAAAGCCATACAAATTTGTCATCCTGGATGTTGCCTAAACAGTTATTAGTTACTTGGATGAATTACTGATGTTTATTATTATTATTTTACAATGGAATCAGATCTGTTATGATAAGGTCACTTCTGCAGCCTTCTGCTGTGACAGTAAGTTCTGTATTGTAATTAGAGTTCCCAGCCCCAATTCTACATGGTGACCTTGATGTGATCCTGAACAACTGGGTGCAGTTGAATCAATGCTTGGAGATGTACTCCAGTTGTGAAACATGTGTGACACTTAACCAGATGGTCACTTGATGTTCTTAACTTGTTTAGTTTTGGTCTTACTTGTTTAAGTTCTTTTGTCTCTGTGCTTCTAGTTGTTGGATTTATTACCAAATACTGCTGTACCTCTTTTTGGTGTTGTTACTGTTCTGTAAACTCTGCTTGTTGGTTAATAGGGAGAGTGCTAACAAATGTTAGTTTATCTGAGAGGTGGTTATTTTTCTAGTCATTCAGTTATTTGTTCTCCTTGTTTTAGGACTCCTATGCAGAGTATCCCCTGTACAAGTGTTGGTAGCCTGAATGTTACCCCTTGTACTTTTGGATCATTCTTTAATTTATCTTTACCAAATTTTCCCAGTCAAGTTTCCCAGAGGAATGATAATTGAATCCTCAATACTTAGACTGCTCCACCCATTCCTGTTTGACATTATATCAATCCCACTCCACACTTGATGCACAAACCCTAGAAATCAAGCATTTAAAGGATTTGCTGTTTCAACAAGTTGCCATGCAAATGGAAGGTGGGCAACACATCAAGTCTCTTCAAGCTGAGCTGAACACACAACATGTAACCTATCAATGGATGGAGAGAAAAAGTGTTAGAATCTAAAATGTCCTTAGAGCTACAGATCAATGAGTTAAATGCATCTAAGAATCATGAAGATTCTCTGTTGCCTAAGCCTCTGTCTAATAACTATGTTACCCAGTCTGTATTGGATGAAATGCTTGATGATTTTGTTGAAAAACTCACAAATCAGTTTGCTCAGATGCTCATATCTCAACAAAGGACTCCCACCCCTTGAAATAAAATGTTGACAATGTCCACTACAAACTCTGCATCAGTCTGTACATTGCTTACCAGTTGTAATCCCACTTTTACTCAATCCTCAATTGATGAAGTTTTCATACTTTTCAAAAACATTGATACTGTTATTGACTAATGTAAATTCATTATTATCTTCTATAATTACATTCTCTATATCTTTCAAAGCTCTTTTAAGCCTTTGAAAATGTACTGCTTTACCATTATTTAATGTGTATGTGTTGTGATCAAGCACCTTCTCTATTGTAAATAGGCCTTGCCAATCAGTTGCCAATTTTCTCACTTGATTGTGATCAGTAGTAGTACAGGGGAAATATGAAAAAACTTTAACACCATACAATTTTTTATTAATAGTTCTTTTCTGTCATATGCTAGATTGATTAGTGTAGAGTCACTCAGGGCCCCTATTTTGATTTTATTCTTTTGATTACTTTGGCACTTAGAAAATTAGTGTTATGTCACAGTAATGTCATAATTTGTGATTTGCTGCTATCAATTTATAGCAATTCCTTTTAAATCAATTTCTATATTTTTAAGTGCAGTTATTTTGATCAATTTATTATTTGTCCCCTCAATCTAAACCTATGTGTAATTGCTTGTTTAATTTTGTGAGGGAACTCATGTGAAAGTTGTAAACATTAAGCAGGTAATAATTTACAAAACTGTAATAAATACTTGAGAAACTTGTAGGGAATGCACAATATAATTCATCTCACTCCAATCACATTTGATCTTCTCTAATTTATTTATATGCTAACCTTTTTTAGATCTTGTCATGGATTTTAGTTTGATAATTTCTGCTTAAGATCTGGGTGACAATTTGGGAGGAAGCTGTACTGTGAACCAGACAGGGAAGTTAGAACTATTCAAGATAGTAACATAGGTTTTCCACATTGAATATGACACAGGTCAGGAGAGAAAGTAATGCCTTTATAATACTTCCCTTTCTATCCAGCTACTATTACATCCATGTTACAGTTGTTGTCAGTAAACACAGGCTCTTGTATAATGCTTCACTTCCAGGTACATGGGCTCAGTTAGCTTAAAGTAGATTTGATGCTCTGGAATAGCAGTGAGCTGGTTTGCTTGTGATCCTTAATAGATATTGTCTTACTCCCATAATCAATCACACAGGAATTTTGCTCCAAAAATCATTCCCTAAAATGATGTCATATGGTAATTGATGATCCAATGTATCCACTAAAACCAAATCTACATTGAACAGTTCCTTATTAATTCACATTTCAATATCACACCATTTCCCCTTTAGGGAGATCTTATTTCCAGATGTGTTGACAAAGTTAACTAATGAAGTATCCAAAGCATCTTGACTAATACACAGATCTGTACAACATTCATCACTAATTATAGAGGCTGCTGCCAAAGCATCTATTGTTGCATTGACTATTTTTCCATTCACTTCCACAGGTATCATGTTCTTCCTCATCAAATTGGTGATTATGAGAATATCCTGCACATGTTTTCCAAGAGATGGAACTCCATTTAGTTTAAAGTCTCAGGGGTATCCTCATTAGTGAAATCAACTGGATCATCTTTGGAAGGTTCCTGAATTACAAATCCTTCTCCATCAGCTATTAATTGTATAGCTGCACTGGCCCTTTTGTCCACAACAATAACAATAAACTGATGACATATCAAAATCTTTTTTGGAGGGGGCCTTAGTTTGGAAACTACTCTCCTTTGACTTAGGTTTACTAGATTTGGGTTTTATCTTTAAATCAGTGACATGTTGATCAATGTGGCTGGAATTGTGAATCAATAAACAATGCTAATAGCTTTCTGAATGATATTGTGAGGGCTGTCTTCAGGGTCACATTTTACTTCTAAGCAACTATGGATAGAAGGTGGGAAACCTTGACAGATATATGAAAAGAGGTTCTGTTTGGAATACTCTGAGGACAGACTGCTTAGTTGAAACAATCATTTCACTTGGGTGATATAATTGTGGATGTCATCACCTCTTTTAAAAGACATATCACATAGCAGGGTTTTGTATTGATGTTTAATATGTGGAGCTCTATAATGGTCTTCAAAGTAGCCAACTAACAACTGGTAATGTGTCTTAGTCACACAATCAAGCATCATGTATTGGTTGTACACCAATCCACTGAGGTACAATGAGAACTGGGATATGGCTGCTTCTTGAGATTTGCAGTATTGTTTCATCATTATTTCAAATATGAAGAACACTTGTTGAACAATTGAGAAACTTCATCAATTGAGGATTGAGTAAAAGTGGGATTACAACTGGTAAGCAATGTACAGACTGATGCAGAGTTTGTAGTGGACATTGTCAACATTT